>CAKJVB030000158.1:5856-30503 GCA_918026665.1 Diabrotica balteata | reverse complement strand
CTCGGTGACCTAAACGCCAGAGTAGGCAACATACCTGTGGCTGGAGTTACACAAAGATTAAAACGAAGAAACAATCAACAATAACGAAGAAAGACTTCTAGAACTTCGATTAATGAATAACCTCCGAATTAACAAACACATACTTTGACCACCCAATACAACATAAGATCACCTGGTCAGATACAAGAGGACGTAAACTTATGATTACATTATAACAAACAGACAATACACCCCAAGAATATAATAGATGTGCGCACTCTATCTTCCGCAAATGTAGGATCCGACCATAGGCCTGGTACTAGGAAAAATAAATATAGCAATCACCACACAAGGCAAGCGAAATACAAAAGTAGAAGAAAAGTTAAACATAGTTAAGCTTAGAAGGAAAAAGGGACACAAAACTTGTATAGAAACAGACTAACAGAAAAGCTAAATTGCCATGGTCGAGAGATTAAAAAGAATATAGAAGAAACCTGGAAAATTATTAAAAAATGTATCCTACATGTAGCGGAAGAAGCTTTAGGTAAAAGAAAAGTTAACAGAAATAAACGGGAATACAAACTCCATGATACGACGAAAGGGTGAAAGTACTAGCAAATGAAAAGAAACAAGCTTTCCTAACATACAAAGGATTGAAGACATCCGGAGGCACGAGAAGACTACGTGAGAATCAGGAATAGAGTAAACCAAGAAATAGATAACATCAAAAAGAACACTGGGAGAGAAATTTACCAAAGATATATGGAATACGACCTCTATGGATCCCAGAAAAAGGTGTGGAAGATGATAAGGAGACAAAAAACAGAAATGAATGAATTTGTACGCATAGATACAATTAACGGAGGAAACAGTGGACTAAGCATTTCACGAAATTATATGGAGAAGGAGAGGAAGAGAACAGAGAAATAATCATTAACGAAACCCACGATAAGTACTAATATCAGAAGAAAAGCTACAAGAACGAATAAAAAATTAAAAAACAGAAAAGCAGCTGGTCCTGATAAGATAAACAATGAATGGTAAAATATGAAAGAAACAAACACTACGCAAATGGCTCCTAAAATTATTCGTCGATTTAATAAATACCGGAGTACTACCAGCGGAATGGAAGGAAAGTCTCCTGCTACCGATACTTAAAAAGGGAAACTCAACAAATCTTGAAATTATAGAGGCATTAGTCTGATGACTAGTACATTAAAATTGTTAACGGCAGTTATAAAAGATAAAATCGAGGGAAAAAAGCGAACATGGCAGGTGAACAACAAGGCTTCCGGAAGAACCGCAGCACAATAGACGCAAATTTTTATTATCAGACATATTATAACAAATAGAACCATCAGATATAAGGACAATTAATAAAATTAACAAGAACAAAAAAGAACAGAGTTATAATGCCAACAGGAGAAACAGAATGGCATAGAACTAAAAGGAGGAATCCGCTAAGGAGACTCGCTCAGCCCATTGTTATTCATATATGGTAATGAATCAAATAATTCACGAAGTATAGAAAACGACACGATACCACATGGGAACGCATTAAAATCACGATTCTATGATGTGCCGATGATGACAGTACTAATTGCTGATAACGAAGATGACCTACAAAGGCAGCTCCATACCTTCAATATCACAGCAAACAAACGTAATATGAAATATCATAGAAAGAAACTAAATGTATAGGATCAGTAAAGGCCGCGTAGATGCAAACTAGAAATAGACGGCAAAATTGTAGAACAAGTAATGAAATTCAATTTACCTAAGAGAGAGACATACTAGTGAACAGGGATATAAGAACAGAGACCACAAGGCAAGCATCAAAAGCGGCAAGAGTAAGTGGTTGCCTCCGAGAACCATATGGAGAACAAATAATCTGACCACGGAAAGCAAAAGTAAGTATACAAGACAACATTAAGACCAATCCTAACATATGCAGCGGAGACAAGACCGATACAAGAAAGACAAAACAATAAATAAACATACATCCGAAATGAAAGTATTAGGATCAATAGCGGGCATATTAAGAGACGGACAAACCAACAGAAGTATACGCGAACAATACAAAATTCAAAATAATAAAGGTGGATAAAAACAGGAAAAAAAAAACTGGAAACGAACATGTAAACTCGAATGGTTCCTGAAAGATGCTAGGCGAAAACATCTTGTTTAAAAAACAACAAACCTTACAGCAGAATACGACCAGTTGGAAGGCCGCCAAAAAAGGCGGGAAAATATAATGTACAGTCAACAACGCCTGACACGGAAATAAGCGGCAGAACCAGACAAACAGGAGATATCCTAGTACGCGACGAAGAAGAAGAAGAACAAAAAATAAAATAAGATTGAAATGGTTAAGCACAATCAATTAACGAGAAATACAGCTACAAAGATCAAAAGCAAAAGACAAAGAAATTGTTTAAATCAAAAAAAAGATCAAAAAATAAAGGAAATTATGAACGAGATAGAAACAGAAAATAAAAGACACAACTCAAAACCATTGTACCAATTTAAAACTAGGTATCCGAAAACGGCCAGCTAATGTAGCTATGGAAGTAGAAAAATGGCAGAAGTATTTCGAAGAAATATATCAAGAAACGGATAGAGCAGAATAATCAGAAAAGGTAATGAATACGGAGCAAGATGAAGAAAAAGAATTGACCTATACAGAAGTGAAAGATAAAATATGCAAACAGGAATTTGTACAGAGCTTATAAAATACGGTGGGGATGCACTACACAGAAAGATTTATATGCTAATATAGAATATATGAAGTCAGGAAATAATGCCCGAAGAATAGAAGAAGGGAATTATAGTAATAATATTAAAACAAAGAGACCATAGAAAATAGTACAAACGACCGAAGCAATTAATTTTACTGAATGTAACATATAAAGTAAGGACTGGTATAACTAGAGACAGACTAACAATATACCACACAAAACAAAATCATATGAATTACCAGTACGTTTCAGAAAAGATATAATCACAGTAGCATCCATTAAAGGCCCCATAAAGAAAACTCTAAGAAATAGAAAAACGAATCCAACTGAGGAGGAGACTGGTCGAATAAATGAACATAAAACAAATACATGAACGTAAGCAACAAAAGAATCACAATGACAAAATGACATAGGCCGCACACCGGTTTCGAAGAGGTTTAAACGTTCAATATTTGGGAGTACTAGTCAACAGAAGAAATGAAAGTAGATATGAAAAATAGAATTCAAGGGAAATACAGCGTCCTGTAAAAATAAAAAATGATTAGAAATAAAAAAAGGCGGAGCACAAAAATAAAAAATCACAAAACGACCATAAGACTAATGGTTGTATATGCTGCAGAGACGTTTACATTAACAGCAAGAGAAGAAACAACAAAGTTTTTGAGAGGAAGATTATGAGAAAAATATTGGGACCAAAGAGGGAAAACAACAAACGTTTCGAGCGCCATCAAAAAATTAAGAGCGACCTACATTTTGATTGTTACTGACAGGACAATATTGAAGGTAAGTGATAATCTCTATATTATCAAAAATGAAAGAAGCAATACTAGATGATGTTAATTAATTAAGTAAAAAAGATCGGTTGTAAAAAAGCAATTAAGCAGTATAATGTACCCAATACTACGCTAATGAGATTATCCAACATGAAATAAGGCGCTTCAGTGGAAGCAGTGAATGTTAAAAGGGGCAGACGTACAGTTTTAAGCAATAGCCTTGAGAATAAGCTTGTCAATTATTGTCTTGTTATGGAGGCTTCGTTTTTTTGGGCTTATAATTTTCTTTTGGGCTTTTGGGCTAATGGTTTCAAAATTTCATAGACTGGTGGATGTCCTAACGACACCATCGTAGGGAACAACACCAGTTCCTACGAGAGGCAACGAAAGCATTACTACCTATTGGATAGGTCCCTTTGAGTCATGAGTCCCTTTAAAAACCAACTTACTGCGAAAAGTACAGTCAGTGGCGAAGGCTAAAATAGCAAATAAAACGACAATATATAAGAAAGCATAAAGTATTTATGGATTGTTCCGTTCAAAAGTTAAGGGGGGTAAGAACTTTTAAAAAACCGCACTGTATACTGTTGGCAAGTAACAAACGTAGACGGAGAAGAAAACATCCGAAAAATAAAACTAATCAATAAGTATGAAAATAAAAGAAGTCATTGTATTTAATTATAAGTATAAGTAATCGTAATTGTACACCATTAGATTTAGTATCCTTCTTCTGTCAATCGACGGGCACCAGTTTACTTTCTGCATAACTATCATCCCATCATCATTGAATAAATCGTCACTGTCATCACTATCTCCGTTATTTATATTTGCATATAATATTTGGTGTCGATATCATATCCAACAAATTGTCAATTTCCCACACTTTTTTTTTCTTCTGTTGTTATTACACTGGGTTTTATACGTAGTTTTTCCATTTCTCTTGGCGTAATGACCCTGGTACGCTATCTGGTAATTTAAATTTCCGCATTTGCAGTCAGCTTCTTTAAAAATCGCGTTGCCGTGGAGCTATATACCGTTTCACTTCACTGCACAATCCATTTCGATGGGAATGAGTGTTCACAGTGCGATAGGGTGGGAGCCTCAAGCATCTTCACATTGGTGCTTTTTGGCAATATATCTCTAAGTATTTTAACCTGTCATAAGTTTGGATTTTGAAGGTTTTGTACTACATCAACGTTAACTCGCATTTTTAGGTAGTCTTCTTTAAAAATAGGATCCTTTGACAGAAGGCCATTCTTGAAGATCATTTTGTTAGTGTTTGAACTAGTCGTGGAATTTGTTCATGGACTTTCTGCAGTGATAGGAGGCATTGTCCCATTACGAACAACAAGTTTGTTTTCTGGCCATAATTTAGCATTCAGTTCTTTTAGCAATCAATCTTCGAAGGTTGGTCCAGCCATTTTCGTCGTGGTAGTTCCTGAGTCTATTTTATTTGCCAAAAAGCAGTGTAGCCTCTCATCCATCAACAAATCCACTGGTAGATTCCAGACGTGCGAACTAAAATGAACCGTGCAACCACAAGCTGTTGGAGCTATTAATCCTATGTCAGATCCACGAACAACAAGCATCGCGATGAAATGTTAAATTGTTTTATCAAACCCACGTCTTTTTTCACACACTGCCCCGATATTTTACCCATGATTCATCCAAATACACTATGTTGTATCCTTCTGCAACGGTATTTTACGAACTTGCGGCGTAAATAACGATGAGACCACGAGATAGATTTCTGGTTTTTCTAATCAAAATTGAATTCTTCTGCCACGTGTTCTAAAACACAAATAAATCCATATCACACAGGCAAGAGCGATTGGTAGCGTGGCCCGTGAAAAATTTGCGCAATAGTATTCTTCGACATTTTAACAATCAGCTAATTATAGGTTTTGTTGTAACTAATCTAACTACGAATTTGGGCCACTGACACCTTCCTCGTACGTGTTTGTTCACGATTAATTTACCAACCTTTCCGCTTCTTGGGCCTTGACTCTTAGGAGATTGTAATCCAGCAAGGTGATGAAATATTCCTGTTCGTATGCGAAACAAAATCATTTCGCAAACACCACTCATATCACGGACACTTTCCTAATTACAACTTGATACAGAATCTCGTTGTCTATCCTGATTAAGATGATAAGTAATTAATACCAATCAATTAATATCTGCTTCCTCTGAAAGGTTCCGAGCTTTTCCACAGTGTTTCATGAACAATTTCCTTCATTTGGGCAGTAAAAATTCGGCGTCCAAATATAACAATAGCCAATAACAGAAAATAAAACAAAAATTGCCAACAGCAAATCACAACCTCCAAGATGGTTCCAAATTAATCGATAAACTCGAATCTGTTTACGAGGGCTCCAAAGAACAAATATAAGAGTAATAAAGGCCCTGGATTGGATCAAGCTTTTAAACATATCTGTACAAGAAATACTCTAATTAGCTCTTAATTACTGATATTAACTTGGAAGAAAGATTTGGAAAAACTTAGAAATAAATGTTTATGTTAGTGCACATTTTATTATACTACTGCCACAAATAATAAAAAAAAAAAGTTGATCAGTTACTAGTAGAAAACAAGATAATGTAATAGTCGTATGTAAAATTATTAGGCAAACGATATTTGTAAAGTACAATAAAATTGTTATGTGAGGACTCAGCTGAGAAAACTCCTGGTTTGTTTGCGTATAGTTTGAATGATAGACAATAGAGAAACGCCATCGCTCAGCTGCTCTAAAAACTAAAGCTGCAACGTACTTGGGCGAAAATTTCCATATAGGGTTAGCATCTGCATGATCTTCCCTGGATACAGAACTAGTCACTTTGAAACACAAAGTAGAGGAAAAAAGGACAAACGATATTTCAAAAGAAAGAATAATGATTATCTAGTCTAGTCATGTAGTGAAGAAGAGACGCGATGCATTTTTGTACCTAGGAAAATCGGATTGTTGGATGGAAGTAATTCATATCCAAGAAGTGACAGAAACTAATGATGATGACGGCGGAATGCATCTTTTGCCTAGTGGCAAATTGTCCAATGGCACTGAGTGAGTGGTGGAATGATGCAGATGTTTTGTATGAGCCCGACGAAGACTGTTGCAGGAGCTGAAAAAAAGACATAGGTATAAGGACATGATCTTGTAACTTTGGTGGGCCGTTAGACGACGAAAATTGGGTTTCATAAATCTTAATTAAATGTTTTTATTTATTTAGATTTTGTTGGAACTTTGGTTCAATTAAAATAATATTCTAAACTTGATTGTGCTTTTATTTAGCTATATCATCGTTTTGACTCATTTTTCATTGAAAATTTAGAAATAGATATTTTTATAGGGGGTCCCGAACTAGGCCACCGATTTGTTCAACAATAATTATGATGCACTAAATGAAGATATTCCTATATGGAGGAATTGCTCAAATATGTGAATTTCAGAGTCTTAGCGATTTACAAAAAAAAAAATTAAAAACAAAATGAAGGTCTAGTTTTGGGTACTTTCCTAAGCACATTCAACATCTTAAGCAATTTTTAGCTCACTACCGAAGTTTTCCAAGACTTAGATACAATTTTTTTTACTATTTTTGTATGGATTGGATACAAATAATCAAACCATCTCAAACTAGGTATCCTCTTCTCTGACTACCTTATAATTTTTTCTATTAATCTTGTGTTGTGTACGTTGTGTCTGTTGTGTCGTTGTGTGTCAGTTATGTTCGTCACAGCATAGGAAAAAATGTTTCTAAACATTTGTTTCATTGCTGTGTGTGTGTTTGTTGTCTGTGTTCATTGTTCTTGTGTATATGTATCGATCATTGTCATATGAATATATATGCAAATATGGCTCAAATAAAATAATTTGCTCATAGAAAAATGTAACATAATGTTATTTCATGATTTCTGTAATCAATAATCAAAATTCTAGTGATACCAAATATCTTTTGAATTTGCGTTTTTATTTTAGGTTAAAAATATTTTGTATAATTTTCTCTGCTAGTGTAAGTTCAAAGTTCATTGCTTCATAAGGTATATGGATAGTGCTTTCACTTGATTATTATTACTTTGATCTGTTTTTAATTTTAATAGTAAAAATAGTCTTGTTAGAGCAGTAAAGTGTTAGGTATATTTGATACATATGTAATGAACATTTAGAAAATATCCAAACATGGCTGTACTCCTTGAAAGTTTTAGAGATGGTGTAAAAACGATAACACTTAACCGACCTAAAAAGAAAAATGCTCTCAACAGAGACATGTACTTTCAAAATTGCAGAGATATTAAAAATGAGATGCGTAATATGGTTGAATTGTGGTAACCATTTTAACAGGTGTAGGAGATTATTTTACAAGTGGAAATTGATGTATCTAGCGTTAGTTTGGTATTATCATGAAGCGTTTATAAAATCGGTTGAAGATTGAAGTTACATAGCCTTTATAATTCTACCCAAAATTGATTATTTGTGTTGTCAATGGAATTGCAATTGGTATTGGAGCCACTATAATTACTTTGTGTGATATTGTCTATGCTAGTGACAAAGCAGCCTTTGATACTCCCTTTTTAAAGTTGGGATTATGTGTAGAAGGAACATCAAGTTTAAATTTTCCATTAATTTTAGGTATGTGATAATATTTTTATTAAAATCATCAATTATTTTTTTATTTGTTGAAAATTTGCTTTAGATGGTTCTTAGGTTTCAAATGGTTATCTCCAAAAAAGTTACAATTCACAGATTGTAAAGTTCACTTTTTATTTGCTATTAAATGTATCAAATTTTTATTTGTTACTTAAATTTAAGTTATTTTCAGCTCTCAAAATATTTTTGAGGTGTGCATTCCCAATACAGTAAAATTTGGTATAATTTACAATTAAGATTGTCTTATATAAATAGTTATGTTCTATACTAATATTATCATTTGGACATTTAATACTACCATCTGTAAATAGTCTTATTAATGTGTAGGAAATAATTGGTAATATTATTTTAATTTGTCATTCTGTTCTTCATTGATTTCTGTTACACAAAACTGTATAGGAGAAATATCGTCTTTATTTTAATGTTTTATTAAAAGTTTTAATAAAATTGTAATCACTACAGTTGATGGCTATAAATCTTCTTTGTTGGAATGCATTGTTACTATCCTTCATATATAGTCAAGTTAGATAGTTTGGGTGAAAAATGGAAGCAGAATTATAATTTTATGTATTTATTATCTATCACTGGAATATAAAAATTTCAACAAATAAATTCATCTCATTTACTTATTACAAACCTCCATTTTAAATCTAAAACACTTAAAGCTAAAACAAATCAAATGTCGGTTTTATATTTTGATTTGATACAGTGCAGCAACAAGCGTCATATACGTATTTCGATAATATGTTTATGCGGCTTGTTGCTGCTCTGTATCAAATCAAAATCAAATATAAAATTACCGTCATTTGTTTTGTTTATTTATTTCATTTTGGGTGTACCAGAAATCGAATTCACTACGAATATAGGGCCATTGATGACTGGCTTTGGAGAGCAAGTTTTTAGACTCCTTGCGTAGATGCATTCATCAAGAGCTGTTTGCTTCGCACAGTCTTTAGGGGGGCACGGCGGCCTATATTCGGCTATTCTCAGAATTTCGTCAGGTAGACATCGTATGATTTCCCTTTTGTACTTTAAACTTAATCATCCTGGTAAAACCCGAAACTAGGTCTAGGTCCTTAATTTTTGGGTAATGGTGTTCCAGGCTTTGTAAAAACTCACAGAATTTAACCTTCTCTACTCGTTCATTTCAATCTTCATCAGGGCCCCATATGTTTTTAACAATGGGACTAGTATCTAGATGCTGCTGGCCACATACTTTTATCGGATATAAAGACATTATAAAAAATTATCTTTTTGAAAAACTTGCCATGTTTAATTGCATTTAAAATTTTCCAACCATTCTATGGTTCTTAAATTCCTTTTGAATCCTGGCCCACCATCATCAAACCTATCTATCCATTAAAGTATGTAGCTTTCTCCTCCATGATCAAATGGCCAAGGAGATTTTTGGCTTACTCATCCACTCTTCATTTCTCCCATCTGCTCTCTCTGTCTTCCCCTACACTCTTGCATTAAAAGTTTTTTTTGAAGCCTTGTTTTCTTCCCTTCTTAAAATACATGGTGCTATGTGTATTGAAGATGCTGGAACCAGCATACTGAAGATATAGTGGTTCATTTTTACATAATTAATATTTTAAATTGTATGGAGTCTCCACCTGTGGCATTTTAATTACTTTTCAAAGTTAGTTAACACACACTTACCGGATCAACTCTGATTTAAGTTTTTGTAATTTTTTTTTAAATTATATTTTTTAACTTATAAAAATCTTTTTAATCAATTAATTATGTGGTGTATTATTAAATCCTGATAAACTATGTTTCCTATAATTATTCCATCCAAAAAATCATTGGTTTAGGAGACAAAACATAAAATTTGGGGGAAAGAAATCTATTGTTTGGGGTACTCATTTTCTTGGTCACATTTTATATTTAAATAAAGATAGTTGATTAATGTCTTTTTATCCAAATAAGTTGAATAACTGAATTCCATCATTTTCCCTCTTATTATATAAGACTGAAATATCTACTCTTTTTTTTCTGTTGAGACTAATTAATTACTTCTTGTTTTCGTAAGTATTTATAGACTGATATTAGTTTTCCAGTGTACCAACTGTTAAAAGGTTGTCCTGGAGCATTTTGGGTTAATTAGGGATCTTGTGGTACTTTGGTTTCTCCTAATCAGTTATGCTGTCTATCTCAATCTGAACTGATATCTTTTATTTGTCCTATAAATTCAACTGTTGTGGAAGAGTATAAAAGTTTAAAAATCAACATTAATTAGTCTTTTGTATGCAATTGCATTATACGTTTTATATTTGTATTATTATACACATATCACGTGATATAAATATTCCTATAATTTTCGTGGTAAATCTTTGAAATCTTTTTTTAAAAGAACTGTACTGGTTTTATTTTATTCTATTTATTACTACCCACTACTAGCTATTTTTTTTTTTTAAGAGCTATTTCGTCAACTGGATATATCACCAATCTCCTGTTACTTTAAATGCAATTTATTGTTCCCACAATTGTTATTGAAAAAATATTTATGCTCATACAACAAACTCTATTGTTTATTAAAGATAATTTAGACAACTTAGCAATTCTTATCACATTCATAATCTTGACATGATTTGAATTCACAAACAAGAGTTTCTCAAGATTACTTAAAAACAAGCAATAAAAGAATCATCATAATAAGTCTACAAAAGTTACAAATTTACAGAAAAACAAAGTATAGTATAATATTGGCTTAATGGGTACTCAGAGCTTACCTATATACTCATAGTCAAATATAGGAAATATTACATATCATGTTACGGAGCAGTATCCATCGATAGGCAATACGTGTTTAGTCAGCTTAAATAAAGTTTAATTAAGTGATGAGATATATTTTACTTAATTTTACATGGAACACATTTCTTAGCGTATACAGATTCTGTATATTTAAAACTAATGAAATCAGAAGGAGTACTGCTACACCACACTTTTAAAAACTACACATGTTATTAATATGAGGCAATTACACTACAACAACATGGCTCTAAAAAACTTAATTTGTATAAATGTTGTGTAATAATTCGTGAAAGTTAAATGTCGAAATATAATAATCACTTATACATTAAAACAAAAATTTGCAGATACAAAAGTATGGGATGTGATGGCGCAGTACATACATCTACATATATATCTCAAACAAAAACAAAGCGAAAGATAGGCTGGACTAATTTTCTTACAAAACCACTAGCTACATACTAACAATAGTTTATATTAATTTAAGAATACACAACTCTGACGTTAAAGTAAACAGCATATCATCTCAGTTCTTCAGTCCTACGCTTGTGCATATCTAAAATTTTCCTATGACTAACACCCGAGAGGCAAAAAAGCTTGGGTTGCATTCAAAAAAAAATAAATTCCCATGGATATTTTATTTACAAAGTAGAAAAAACATTTGTAAATCAATGTATTAATTAACAAAAACATCAAGTAAAAAAACGACATTATTAATAACGTTATTTATCTCTGTATCATTTCGGGCCCTTGAATCATCGTAATTATTGGCAGTTGTTATTTTATCCCTCCTACACATAGTATTTAAGAGCAATCTAATGTTCATACTTCGCGAAACTGATTCAAAGTATTACAGAGCAAAACTTATCTTACGTCTCAGGAATGATCCAATGCAACATTAAAAAAAGAATCGAGTGTTGACTGCTCATGGGAACACTTAGTGTCTCCGCGGGTGCAGCTCCATGAACACGTCAAACTATGGTGCCAAAAAATCTACCATGGGGAGACGCATATTTTTCTGAACAAACCCCGAGCTTATTCGCCGTGTTTTTATTACATTTTACTAATCTTGACTCCATTTCTTTCGATATATCACATAGTCACTGAGTTCCAGTCTTGTTTACTGGCCACCTTCGGAATTTCATTTTATTGTCTCAGAGATTTTAAAAATCTAATATTAAACATCGCAGATTTAACTCATGTACAAACAGCACCAGAGCGAGCAGCAATAGTCGCTGCATCTCATGACACCTGCGAATGCATTACTCCCAGGCCGCCAGAACAACGAAGAGCTACCCACTACAATGGTCAGCCAAGATGACAAGCCCCGTTGTCTGGACACCTGTCCTCATCACGTCAACCCTCCTCAGTGGCACTGCCTCAGAGGCGCTGCTGCATAGTAGCACTTCCAATACTTCGCTTCATAGATCATATGCGAAATGGAATATCGATCTTACACGGTCAGTCTGATGCATCTCTCTTTATTATCTCTTAGTCCTCCAGGCATTTTTTAGAGTATACGAGTGTCCTAGCACATTAAAGCGAATATTATTATGAGGTGAGCATGAAACAAAGTGTGTTATGTAAAACAAAAAATACCACAAGGATAATAATTCCATCGTACCGGCTGGGCTGCGTAGACCACGAATAACACAAACAAGAGGAGTATAATCTTATGTCAAGATGGGTATAATCTATTTAAAAAACCCATACACTAAGAGAGGCCACTCATCACAATAATAACAAAAACACGTAAATTCGGACTACATCACAGTCACGATCATTTCAGGCTTACTTAAAAACTCGAAAATGCTAGGTCATACAATGCCTCTCGATGAGCCACCATAGATTATAGGTCACGGCTAAAACACCCTTTAAATGTACATTTAGAATCTATGTAAAATAGTTTCGTACATGTGCGGTCATATCAAAAATACTGATGTCGAATTTTCACCATATATAATTAAATATAACACCTTATCTTTTTATTCTTATTTTGTTTTCCTTAAATTCATGAGCTCAAAGGAACACACCTGGCTCAATTTCGGGTTCCAGAGCCGCCGGTGCGAAAGAGGGTCAGTCGGCACGCGAAACCCGATGCCAGTGACGTGTGTCCACTCGTGAGTTCCACGTTGTTCGCCGGAGAGAAAATCTACCCAGCTTGCCAAACCCAAGCACGTCTCCTCATGTAATGATGTGATTGGATCATGGTCTATCTCGCATGTCGGTTACTCTTTTGATAAAATTACACAATATTAAGATGCTTGGACAATACAACGCCAACCCCCTATGAGAGGAGCTCAATGGCTATCGTTACGATCTACAATTACTCTCGGAATTTTCGTCACTGCTTCGTAGAGAGTAAGAGCACAATCAACACTAGCTACGGATTTATTCATATAAGCTTTCTTTCTTACTACTTCCGACTCACCTTCTATTCATATTCTGCACGTATGGTGTTGTATATGGAGTGACACTTCACGTTTATCCATCCACTTTAATTACTCACTACTACCATTCATACCTAGTGTCATTACTCTCCGTCATAATCAAGCACTCTCCTTATCTTTTACAGTGTGCATGTGGCATTTCACCCTTGCGGAGCGATTAATGTCCTTTTGCTTTGACCTCAAGAGGGGTATCCCACCAAAAATTTGTATTTAACTTTTTTAGTTAGTCTAGTTCAATTTTAGTCGGTGGTATTCAGTATCTACCCCCACTTATGAGCATTCTAGCTTTTTGGCAACCGCTGCATGCAGCTTTATCTTGGACTTGTCTGAGGTGCATATACGCAAGTGGTTTATCTTACTACAACAATGCCACTCCGTAATATCGTCAATTCACAAAATCGTTGTAGAACACTAGTCGAGGTGGGTTCTCTGTATATTGAATACACCTATCTCAAGAACCAACCCAGCATTTGATCACCTCGAGAGTCACTGACCACTGAATTGTAATATTATCTATTCCATGTAAAGTTCTCGACCCAGCATCCTCAATCCACATCATCGACAATTCACCCTCCCCTGGAAGGTGAAAGCTAATCTTAACGTAATGTGTAGTCTCAAGTATGATTTGACCCAGGAGATACTTTCTAAGTGGGCGCAAATTTATCTTATTATTACCGTTCCATCTTTTGCTCTGCCACCTATGTCTCTATCATCAAATCGCATAATAGGGGGGGGGAGGGGGGTGGTGGGGTGTAGGGTATTAGATAATCTACAAATCTGGTTTCTGTCTTGCATCATGGAGTACCAACATAGATAGCCCTGTGTTACATGCACTTCTCACCACACACAACGAAATCATGGTAGTTGAAGTGACGGGATCAGCATGTTACACCTAATGGAAAATATCGCTAATTCAGAATTAGTCAATTTTGCCTCCACATTCTTTATTTTTTAGAATTCTCATTAGTGTTGCGCGGATATTTACGTCCGATTATGTCATCGTTGGAGAGCAGATTTTAAAGCGTGACATTGTAGTAGAAGTAACGATAACTTCAGTACAAAAGGCCTTTCTTATTTCTTGGAAGGGATTGTTCTGCTTCGATCGTCTACGAATTCCTCTAGGGTGAGCCCAAATAATGCTCTATTTGCTTCATACGTCACATACTGAATGCGCATCCTGCATTGCCCATTCTGAGAATCAGTCGAAGTTATGTAAGAAATCTTTGTTCTGGTCAAGATACAATACTTCTAGTTTTCGCTTAAGCATGGAATCAATATCTTCATACTCAAGTGTCTGAATCCACTAAGCACCAGTTCAGCAATCTTCTCTATTTCGTAATTCGTAATCCTCGCGTTCTGACAAATACTATGGTTATTGTTAAAACAATATACTGTGCTATCTTACTTCCAATCATAAACACATAATAAAACGGATGTAGCATTTAACGAGATCCCCACGCATACCTACAATAACAAAGAAGGTGAAGCCCCAAGTTGCGCGCGACAACCTGCAAATTCAAGCGGAGAGCGCTAGTCTAATTTCCTTTGAAAGAGGATTGCAACTCCTAAAAAAATGTTTTGTTCCAACAAGAAATATTATTTAGTAAACGCCAGTTTGATTTATACCAAGGGTGTTACATTTTGTGTCCACCTACTCAAGAGATATTACATTGAATATGTGTCAAAAATATCGGTTTTAGAACCAAATTAACGTTCGATAAAGGGTCGTTCTTTTTAACAATAATAAATCAATTTTGAAAAATTTCTGGAACCACGTTACAGAAGCTATATTACAAGGGAATATTAGGTGGAGCATTTTTTATACCCCACGCGTTGAGGGCGTATTAAGAGGTATAACAACCTTCCATAATTTTTTGCTCCAATACTTAGGTATAAACCGAATTCAAGGTTTACAACAAATTAGGGATGAGCTTTAAAACCTAGTGATAAAAGCACTAGTTTTCCGCTGTTACCTAGACGGAGCTATAGGGATGATTATACTGTCCTTCTTTCCCCCTCACAATCTATCAGCTACCTGTCGTAGAGAATCAGTTTAGCAAGTGTATTATGATCATCGTTTACTTCTTTTAATGTAACTACCATCCTTCTGTCTCCAATGCGGATAGGAATGAGGTGTAGTTTTTCAAGTTATTTGCGTTTAAAGGGTCTTGGTTGCTAAAATACCATTAATCCCTATTTTTTGCCTAATTTCGAACAATGAAGTGTCTGTTTAATAGATATTTGAACCGAGAAGTGATTGCTGAATAAGATTTTTGTTAAATGGTCAATAATAGTAAATTTTCATGAATCTTGAATCGTCTCTCAGTAAATAGTTATCTCTTCTTTCTTCACCTCCTTTTAGAAGCATATTCAATGTGCTTGTTCAAAGGCGAGAGATCTTGAATACCCTACTATGGGAGGTTGGTCACACCATTTCTTTTGCGCGGTATTACGTGAGTAGACCAGATACTCTTTGCCTGCCGGATTAGGTGACTTATGGTCTCTGCTAATTTAACGACACGAGTCTCACTCCATTAATGTCGGTTGTTTTGGACCCTAAAAACAGTTTTTTGGGATTTTTGGTTCTAATAGTAGGCGCATGCTGACCGAAAAATCAGAAAAAAATCAGGAAGATATAGTTTATTGAAGACTAGAAAAAAACAATGAAGTCTGCAGCCCGTCTCCAGAACCAAAGGTGTAACGCTTTAATTAAAAAACTTGTGGGTTCAGCTATTCTTGTGACTTTTTAAAAATTTTTATGCATAGCCCTCACCGAAAATAAAAAACTTGAAAAAAATGGGGGTTTTGTTGGGTAGGGGGAAGCGGCTATGAAATTGCTCTGAGTGCGTTATTTTATATAATTATATAGTGAACGGTAAAAAAATGAAACACACACCCATGTGCCAATTTTGTGGAGTATTGCCTTGTAACGCTTTTAGTGTTACAAAGTGTTATCCCAATGAGCGAAATAGTCATGTATATAATAGATATCGTTTTGGTTCGTGAATAACGTATTAGGAGATATTTATGCCCAAAACAAGATGCCCTAACTTGTATATAAACTAGTTTCAAATATATATTTAAAATAGACATAATATACACTCATACTTTTATATAAATTTAATTTGTTGTTTTATATTTTTAGGAGATCAGAAGCTTAGCTTCAGAAGAATTTTATTCGTTAAAAAGTGAGGGTTAAGCAAGCGTCAAAGAAGGCACTTCACAAAGGATATAGATCATCACGAATTGATACCCCACAATGATATTAATACAGAATACATCAATGTTATTTGCTAGCATCGAAACTCATGGAAAACCTTGCATGATGGCACACTGTCAAGAGCCATCCAGCTGCTATCATGGCCAACTTTTAGGCACAAAATATATACTGACATGCAATAAATAGGGGGGTGAGGGAGGGGTGGGGTTGGGGGGGGGAGGGGGGGGGGGGGGGGGGGGGGGGGGGGGGGGGGGTCGGGACAGGAATGTATTGTTAGGTTCTGAATGATGTTAGCCAACAGTTATGGCTCACAGTGGATGTCGCGCTAGCTAAGAAGTAAACTGTGATGAATGCACCATTACATTTTCTCGAGTGAACGCTAATTTTCTAAATTTCCAAAAAGATGTTCAAAAATGGGAGATTTATAAAAATCCCAATATTTTACGTGTAGGTAGAATAATCAATTTCAATCGAAAAAGAAGATCTACACGATCAATAATGTTTTTTGAAAAATATAATTAGATATTGCAGCGAATTAAGCCTAAAGCCTACCTTTGAATAATATATATGTACACACAAAAACTATGAATCATTAAAACCTAATCCCTATTGTTCATTTGATAGTACTGCAAATATGTAATTTATTACCTTTAAATAAGAGGTTTATTATTACTTAAAATTAACATTTTTTTGTTAAGTTATAAATATACCTTTTGAAATATAGTTTATGGCAAAAGTATTTTTGGGTACCTTCCTTAAAATTTAAAGGTTTATGAAGAAATCAGCATAACACAACACGGGTATATACCTTGTTATGATAAAAAGCCATATAAAAAAAGGTCGTAGGCTCAAAAGTAGGCCTTATAATTCACCTATTCCAGTGGTACTTTGCATTAGGTTAAGGTGACATCCACGACACAGAGTAATTTCTCACAAATAAATTTAAATAGGTATATTCGGTTCGGCTGGATCGCCCAGTCCCATTAGTGGTCTATACTTCATCTTAGTCTAGTCACGTATTACCAGGCGACATAGTGTAATCACTTCATACATCAACAAGCTGGAATTTGCAGGGATAGCTTCAAATAAGAAGTACGGGATCACCCAGAATATCTCGTTGGGATACTTTCTGTATCCGGGTGCTTTTTCTCTCCAGCTTATCACAAAGTGGTCATTTTGATAGTGATTGTATCAAATTTATTAATAACGTATTGCTGTTTAATGAATACAAAAGTCGACTACGTGAAATATCAGAAAAAATCTTGCCGATATAAATACTGGTTCCCTAAGGGAGTCCACCAAACTAAACATGCAAAAAACAACTTTAAAAAATTTAGTAATAAACAAGCTGATTTTCTCTGTATCGAAACTAAGTTCATTGCAAGTTACAAATGCTTTTGCAAGTAGTGGAGAATTCTTTCTTATGAAGAATGGGGTTAAATCAGCTGTATTTAATTGATTAATTATTTTTGCACTATAGGTGCGGCGATAATGGTGGATTAGGGAGTATTTGCTTGGTCAGATTTTCCTGAATAATAGATGGGCTTCAAAAGGGGCGTATGTTTTTATATCTAATATAAAAATTTAATGAAATATTTTGATCTGCATCCCACGATCTCTTACAAAGCATTTTAAGAAATGAATACCGTTTGGGCAGCAAGTAATTGTGTAGTTAATATGTTAAGTCCAAAGCAGTTTTAGATCAGTTTAACACCCAGGTATTTGAATTCCGAAACATATGGGAATGACATTGCCCTGTAAGCATATAAAGTGTAATCTTTAATATGTTTTCTAAAGAGATACTACGGCACACTTTTGGTACGAATAGTGTAGCCATTTTAACCAAGGTCAGCTATCAATAAAAGTATGTATCTTTAAAGTCTAGGTACAAAGTTTATGGTCGGTACGGTATGGTTAAAAATTTTCAACACGGATATCTAACGAGCATATAAACATGATTTTATCAGCGAATAAGACACAGATAACAATCCTATTATCCCCATGGTCTCCCTCTATAAATATTTATAACACGCATTGGTCTCATTCGTGCGACAAGAATGGTTCCGATCAGAGATATTTTACATATTACTCTGGGTTCCGATTCTATTTACCTAAAAAACTAGAGGTGGATCCTCTCGTTTTTTAAATCTTTATGGAAACGTTTTTCGTAAACTGTAACTAGTTGAAGCTTGTTCACCAGTATTCAATGATTAGCGAGTACACAAACATAAATGGCTATTATCATTTATGTGTATAATAGTATTAGAAGTGAAGAGAACCTAACGAAGGATATATTTTATTATTAACTTGAAAAATAAATTAAACAATACAAATAGTACTTACATTTACATTACACATAATTAAAATCGCGAATCGTCTAAATTGACATTTAAAAACAGTTTTTCCACTTTTCTTTGTTAACCGTGTTCTTCTTTTATTTAAAATATAACCAGATTTTAAAACATGTGTTCACAAGGAAAAGATTTTGTTACATATATAACAATATTTGGATGATATAGTGGTTAAGTTGATGGATATACAATGGACGATGGTTTTTCCACCACGGTAAATGGACAGTTCCAATCTCCGTTCGAAATTTTTGTGGGTAACTATATCAGACAAAATACATTCGACTTCTTTATATCTCTCGATACAGGTGTTTGTTTAGATGGTCAGTCCAATTAATTCATCAAAAAATACCATGGACATTAATCATCTTTATCAGTTTCTTTTTCGTTGTATGGTTGATTTCCAAGATTTACTAAACTTATGCAAAGACTTGTTTCATCCGTTTTTCATAGGTGAAGAACCAGCTTTTAAAAAGTTTGCAGGGTGGATTCCTGGATATAAACTCGACCAACAGAAAAACTGTCAGGTTCATTAACTTAAGGAATGTTATGTTCAAAAACTGATTTGATAATAGATAAAATAAAAAGTCTATTTTCGACAATCTAGCAAAAAACACATTTAAAAAAAGTACCTTATCTTCAGACAAGGGCTTTTATGTATTAATTTCAACATAACAAAAGTTCCAAACGGCCATCCAAGACGTGGAAATAGGTCGAACATTCACCTATACAGTTAAAAAAAATGACCGAGTTAGAAGAGGCAATCCGTATCTCACACGGTATTAAATAATACAATGTAGACTTAGACCAAATTAAAATAAACACTGGATTATTTGTTCATACTAGCTGTCCAAATTTTACGGCCGTTTTAAAGAAATAACAGTAAATGAGTGACCAAAAATACTTGAAGGGTAGTTATCAGTGATTGTTATGGTACGCTGCCTGCAAGAATCATTGCAATAAAATTTTCGAAACGGTTAATTATAGCAATAAGCTTGCAACCTAACATTCACATAGTATCCGACGTCGTACAATTACTAATATGGGGTTTAGCAAAAAGTTTAAAGGGGTAGAACAGAGTTGGCACATTGTTATTATGTACAGTTATGGCATTCACCATTTAAAGTGCAGGGTTTTTCTGATAAAAATGAAGATAAAAAATATAAAGAAAAAGTTAAGAACTGGTTCTTCTATAATTAACGAACAAGAAGCATATGTGCTGATTGGACAAATCAACCAGTACAAGGAAAACAGAAACGTAATAAAGGTACATGACTTAAAACCCCAATGGTTGTAATATTTTTGATCAATTAAATTGGTGAGGGCTATTACACATACACCTGAAATCGAGAGTCCATGAACACTCGTTGGAAAATACCGTCGCCATGTATATCCTAACCTTAACCACGTATATTCAAAAATGTAATGTAAATGTAGAACACATGTTTACAGAAATCTGGTGTTAATTTGTGATAATAAAATAAAGTGAAGTGACGCGTTAATAAGAAGTTAAAAGTAAGAAGAACTTTATGTTTTTTAATGTCAATTTAGACCTATTCGCGATTTTATAAATAGACGTGTAATGTTAATGTAAAGTAGAGTTCATATTGTATTGTTTAGTTTATTTTTCTAGTTATATTAAATTTTATTCATTAGTTTCTTTCACTGTCAATAAATATACACATAAACGATATAGCCCATTTATGTTTGTTTTATGTAGGTACTTTCTTACATAAATACTACTTTTTAAACAATCATAGTTACTTGTTTACAAAATTTAATATTTTTAATGCATTCATTTTTTTTTTTGGAATCCTGAGAAAACTTACAATTTATTTTTGAAAAATTTAAAATGCAGAATAAAAAGATTACTTATTTACCGAGGGCGAGGGTCCCTTAGAATAAACAAAAAGGGTTTTTGAATGTGAGAAATTTGAAATTAAAAATCACACTAATTTTTTTCACCCCTATATTCTTATTAAACTAAACATTATAAGAAGATTTTCGGGGGACTTTCGGCCCTCGGTAATAATGTATTGTTTCATCTGCGTTTAAATTTTTCAAAAATATTATTAAGTTTTCTCAAGGATTCGCAAAAAAAGTAATGCATTTAAAAAATATTGGCCAGAAATTTTGTCTTGCCTTCCTCTTAACGATAAAAAACTACCACGACCACTATACTACTCGTTACTCGGGTCGGCAAACCTGACCAGACGACGTTGCAAATAATTTTTGTGTATGAATATTTTTTATATGTGGCGTTATTGTATGCAGTTTATTATTTTCATATTGGGAAGAGAAGGCATAATGTGACTTTAAAATAAGCTTTATTTTGATGTTTAGATTTTTAATTCGGAAATGTACTTAAATTACGAACTATTATTACTAATTTCTCATTTAAACTACACGATTCCGAAGTGGAGGATAATCAAGTAGTGTTTTACTTCTCACACTTATTGTTAATAGTAACCTTGTGGCATATTCCCCAATAAAAAAACTAGTAAGCTGCCATATTTAAATCAATGATTCGCCCACACAACGTTCCGAAGAATTATCTTTAGAACATTGAATCGAAAATGGCAAAATAAGGACATACTAGGTCAAATAAATAACAATAAGTTTGGCAGAACGTTGAACTTTCCCGCTTATTCATTTTATTTTCCACGCAGGTGCATGGGTTCGGCGATAATTATGAAAGGGCGGACCTAAATTTAGACTAATCACTCTCTATTTCTATAACAGCTGTTTCTCAACTTCCATCTCACGTAAGTGTCCATACCGACCATAAATTTTTCCTACACTGTTATGTTTCATGTATGTTGTTTCTTGGAACATATTGTAAGGCAAGCAATTATTAGCAGTCCATAAATTGCGCATCTAAAATCGAATGTGTAACAGATATTAAAAAGAAGTGGACTTAAAAAACTGCTCCATGTGGAATACCGTTTGATGTAATAATTGGTCTATGATATTATATGACCTATTCGAATCGGAATAGATTTTATCTGTTATTATTATGTCATAAAGCGCTTTTTACGTCGATAAACGACAAACAGACGATCTACTCCATCCGTCGCGTCTTACTACAGCGTTGTTTATAGCCAAATTGTGTTACTGGCAGTATACTATGCTGCTTTAAGCAAGTTTACATTCTCAATTTTAGAATTTTTTCGAATGTTTAAAAAAACACATGACAAAAATGTAATTGGTCGATATGAATCCGGATGATCTTCATTTTTTTCCGGTTTTTGAAATAATAGAACAAAGCGATCATTAAATTAACAAGGAAGTATTCCAGTTTCCAAGATACAGTAATTTTTCGGCCAGCATACTCACTTTTTCTAACGTAATATACAAAATCTGATATTGACCCTGAGGCTGTGTTTTTAGATATTTTAATGACATATTAAGTTCGGAAAATGTTATTTCTTTTAGTAAATTCCTATCATACATTGTACGTTTAGTTTTTCACCTTCCGACGCTTTAAATGTTAAAAATACTATAAAAGGAAACTAAAATGTAAGTTTCTAATATATTTTTAATATTTAGTATAAAATATCACAGAAATGTATCTTGTAACATTTTTAAAAATAATCTATATGAGGAAGTTAGAATAAAAAATCATACTGTTCAAAATTTCAGATTTGCTATCGGTTTCATGAATTCAGAAAGTAATAGTGTATGAGTCAAGGTAGAATAAAAGTTAGTTTTAAAATTGATGTTTAATGCCAAAGGCACATGATACCGCTATTATGTGAAAATTTGCTCTAGATCTTATTTTGATTCTCTCTTCATCTGCTTAATATCAATTACTTTATATCAGCGTCACTTCTACAGCTACACTTCCTATAAAATCTATACTTTCCATGTCGCTGATCTTAGGATCTCTCTGAATCTATCATCAAGAATAATCTATAAAGACGATATCTACATTCTAGTCTTCTTTGTAATCATATTAGATTTCCATACTTCGCATTTGTGGCCTTGTTTTCTCATCTTCTTGCAATAAATTTGAAAAGTTCACATTTCGATTGTTTTAACTGATTTTCCGGTTGACATTATTTCAAATGAATGCAATGATTGATTTAATGCATTCAAACACTCTTTATTGTAACTCTCTCATATAAATGTATAAATTTTTAATACATATTTTAAAGAAAATTTATTGCATTTAAACATATCACAATATTTGTAAAGCTAACAATTGAATCTAAACTCTTAGCTGAATCATTTCATCGCGTAGTTTGGCACATTCTTATTTACACCAAATAGAAATTGATGTAAATTATGTACCACTTTGTTCCTATTCGTTGGAATCATATACAAAATTTAAATTGATAAGAACTTCTGTACTTACTAATATAATTGAAAGATCTATGGTTGCATTGTTAAACATAGTAATATAACCTTCATATCGCATCCAGAGTTGAAATTGGATCGGAGACAAGGACCATTTCCAAGGCAGATGAAAACCTCCTGCTAATTTTTGAACGATTTGAAGGATCCTAAGAAGGAAATATTCGGTGGCATCTGTGAAAAATGGTGTTGGAGAAGGAGGTACAACTATGAGAGATATCACAGATTATTAAATATAAATATTCGGTTGTAAAACGTAGTATCTCTTATAAAAATACGATGACTAAGATGGGCAGGAATCTGGCATGAATACAGCAGAACAACCTCCCTAGAGAATTTCTTATGTAACAAACCTGTGGGAGCAGAAAGTAGAGGGTAGGCCCAAAACTCAGGATGGAGGGATGGTGTTGCTGAGGATGGTAGGAAAAATTAGGCGCCGCAACACTGGCAATGGATAGAAACTGACGGCGTAATAGAATTGGGAAGGTTTCGGAGGCTCTTTTATAGGGCTGTAGCACCAATGAAGATGATGATGATGATGGTTGCATTGGGGTTTTAAATCCCTGTGGAACATTTAGTAAAGAATTTTTTTTTTCTAAAATTAATAATAAAAAAGTTATCCATATGGTTTCAACTTACTCGGACATATATTGTATAGAAGCAGGTACGATGGTGGTTGGAATACCACTCCACTATACGTTACAATGTGCGCAGGGTCGCCTCTCTACTAAGAAGTCCAGTACAGGTTTATAACTACTTAGAAACGATCTAGAACAGGTTAAACCTGATTTAAATATTCTAGACATGTTCTGTCTTAAACTGTTCTAGATATGTTTTATCTTGTTATAGACCTTTACGAGACTTCTTTTTAGAGAAACGACACTGCGAATCTGCTAATAAATATAACAACTAAATGAGTGGGGAGTGTATCAACCAGCGCCTTACCCGATTCGAGGATTCTTTGATAGCGTCATTTTAACCACACTATTAGCATCAGCTGGAGAGCTAAACTATCCACCCTCAATACCTCAATAGGATTCACATTCAGGTGAAAACAACTCAATCCACCCCTATTTTTTGCGAATAAGAAAAACATTTTTAAGGATAATCAGTTTTTAAATTGGATATAAATGCAAGAGAAAACTTTAAATGTAAGAAGTATAGTTTACACAAAAACTATGTATTTATAAGTCATATTAATATGAAAAAATGATGACAATATCATTTATAATATGATGACTATGACTTAATGACGTCGAGAAAAAGTACGACAGGTCTAAAAGAGAGGAAGATAAATATTATTTAGAACGTAGCAAAGTGGAATAAAACTGCCTGTAGCTGTAAGGAATATCCTCCTCTCAGCTGTATTAAGAGTTGGAAATTCTC
>CAKJVB030000157.1:6588-29586 GCA_918026665.1 Diabrotica balteata | reverse complement strand
ATCTTCAGTTATTTCTGGTAATAACTCTGAGCCAACATTTTGTATTTTCCTCGAGAGATTCTGTTTAGATGATAGTGGTGGGTCATTTTTAGAACTGTATAGGTCTGTGTAATATCTTTCTGTGATTTTTACTATTTCTCCTAAATCTCTTTCTTCATTGTTCTCAGCTTTAAGCATGATTAGTTTTCTTTTTCCTATATTTGTCTTCATTGTTTTTCTTTTGTTCTTCTCTATGATTTTCTTAATGCGATCTTCTTGGTATTTCTTTAAATTTTCCTTTATCTGTTTTCTTATGGTTTTGTTCAGTTCGGTAAACTCCACTGTATTTCTTTTGTTATCATTCAGGAGTTGTCATCATTTTTAAGCATATCTTGTGATTTAGCGCTAATTGTTTGTTGTTTTAGCTTTTGTTTATTAGCAATCTTCAGGCCTGCTTCTAGTAGTTCTGTTGTTATTTTATCGTTTAATTCGTCTAGTTGCAAACCCTTTAGCTGTGATATGTCACTTCTTTTTAGCTGGTTTATGTATTGTTCTTTACGTTTTTTAAGAAGTTCTCTTGTGGTTGTCGTTGTTACGTTGTTGATGGGTTAAATTTTTGTCTGTCTGTTTTTTTTATTTTTATTTTTATTTTTTTTATTTTTTTTTATTTTTTAAGCAAACAGTACGAGGCATATATTCCAACGTTTTTTACTTAAAGAAAAGAAGTTATAAAATCAAACTGCTAACTCTTGCAAAGAATAATTTCGAAGATCTATTTATTTTCAGACTATTTTTTAGACAATATCTTAACTGATTTTGCAGAACGACTTTCAACGAAAGTTATAAATCTATTCAATCTCTGAGTTGTTTTACCTAAAACTGATAACACACCACAAAATAAAGTTGAGGATTAGTATATTGGACCATCTTCTGCATATTCTAGAGTAGGACAAGAGTTTTTCTTTGTTTACTAATCTTGATTAGTACACTTGATTTTACTGTCATAGATTATGTGAGTTTAAAATTATTTTTTTTTGGTTTAAGTTTAAGACCCCTTAATATTGTACCCTTCTTTGCACCCGTAGGTATTTGGGTTTTAATAACTTCTCATTGGTTTAATATATTTCTTATGGCTGGTTGCACCAACAGATCTTAAGTTCCAGCTAAGCCTAGTTCTGTTTATAGCTATGGCCGCCTTATTGTGCAACTTACGTTGCACAATAATTTTCGATTCTTATCTAAGCACGTTTTAACTGAGTCGAAGTTTAAGATACAACTCACGTGGCAACCATGTAACTTGTCATTATTGAGTGGCGAAAACAGTCAAGATTTTTTTATGTTCATGTGCTATTTTAAATAAGTATATATATTTTTCATGCTCTGTCATAATATATGTTAACAACAAAAAGTCATTAAGTATACATTACAGTAAATGACCATTTACTTTTCTTGTACCTTTTTCTGAAAAAGATCACTGCCTATCACAATCAACTAATGTTATATTCCACATTATATGGGGTGTTCTATATTATATGGTTGATTATGGTAGTTATTGACCTTTATTGCAAAAATACAACAAACATTAAACACTAGCAAAGCTGTAATTTACTGAAATGTGTACTTAATGAGTTTTTCTTGTCATCAGACGATACATTGTGTTTTTTTCTAAATTTAAATGTTTTATTTATTTTAGAGTGTAACAGATACAGAAGAAAATAAAAAAAATGTGTATTTGTATTCCATAACACAACTATCAATTTTTTGAAGTTAGATTGCTCATCTTAACCCTCCGTTCATCGGGTGTGGTCCTGTGAGTCTACGACAAAATAAAAATTTTAGATAATTCTCTCATTTTATTTATTTATTTGTTAAATTTTTACCTTTTCAGTACCTTCCTAAAAACTTAATACCATTCGTTGTTTTTATACAAAACTGTTTTTGAAATTTCAAAATAGCTGCTGCATGGTCGTTTGTCCTGACAGACCCATCTGATGTAACCAAATGGTAACAATATTTGCACTGCTCTAGTTGTATTTTTCTTGCAATCTTGTTTCACTTGGCAACCCTGTACAAAAAATAATTACTAAATTCACTATACAGTTCGGACTTGGAATAGCGAACCGACTATATCTGTTAATAAAAGCCATTCAGTATTGGGTACATAAAAATGCACCAGTAAAAATAGATAAAAAATAATCTACATTATATTATAATTAAACAAACGTCAAACGCGTCGGTCGTTTCCAGTATTCAAATTTCGCCAAACGGTCCCAGAATAATATTCTCGATATACGTTGAAAATATACACGTACTGTTTTCTAAAAGTTGCATAGCAACCTAATAGTATTAAGGAATTGACCTATTTGAGAGGTTGGATAGGTAAATTATTATTATCAAAGTGTGTCACACAACTTTTTCTGCAAAAATCAGAATGCCTTCTCTCACAATTACCTCAAAATAGGTCCGCCCTGGTCTAAATAGTGTTTGACTCTTCGAAGAATTAATTCTCTTGCTACAGCGTGCTGTTCAATTAAGGCAATATGATAAAATAAACTGCTATTCAATTTTGCTTGTTACTTTAAAAATCGTAGTTATTTGCCAATTTATTTAAAGCATCTATAATAACACATTTTAAAAGTAATCTTGAAGGAGTATTTTCATTCTTAGGTCTTAGGTAACATATTTTGCATAATACGATAGCTAGTCAGTATA
This sequence comes from Diabrotica balteata, assembly GCA_918026665.1. Lineage (NCBI taxonomy): Eukaryota > Metazoa > Arthropoda > Insecta > Coleoptera > Chrysomelidae > Diabrotica > Diabrotica balteata. Next base: position 26,895 of record CAKJVB030000157.1, on the reverse strand, counting down.
ATTTTGTTTGGATGTTATTTGCTTCAGTAAAAATTCAAGTGCTTCTTCTGCGTACTTATTTCATACGCCTGCAGACACCCACAACTCTAATACTAGGAACAAGATAAACTACATTAATATCCATTTACCTATCTACAGAATTGAAACCAATTATTAGTTTTTAATGAAATAAAAGACAAAAAAGTAATATCAATATACTGTGTGGAAACCTTTTACGACATATAATTAATTGGGTATTGTATAAAATAGAGGGCCGTAGAGGTGTAGGAAGAAACAAGTGTCTTGGTTTAGGAACAATCACGGAATGGACCCGAATATCAAATGGAGGGGAGTTATTCCATATTGCAGAAGAACGAGAAGCTTTCGCAATGGTGATCGCTAACGTCGATATTTGATTGCAGCGAGAAGGAATTGACTGGGCGCATTTTAAAAAAATAATAAAGTGGATTGTAATGTCTCTTGTCTCAACTTTTTTTATAACGTATATTTAGTAATCTATAAGTTTTAAACATTCTAATAATAAGTGTCTCAATATCTTTGTTAGATCTTTGTCTACGTCGGCAATAACGGCTTTGAAAGTTGAGATCTTTTTTTGTGCTCTATGTTTATAGTTGTAGATAATGTCTCCAGTGATTTGTCGTAGTTTTGCAGTGAGATTTCTGGGATCTAGATAGTCTATAGTTCGTAAGGAAGCGTTGGACTGGAAAGACTTTTAGTGACTTTAAGTTTGGGAATATGTTGCTGTATAGAATAGTCTCTGCAGACAAATGTTGTGGGGTATGTTCTCTTTTCAGCAATTTAAGAAGTTGTGTGTGTGGTTGTGTGTGTCACTTATGTGGTGAGCTGTCTGTCCTTTGCAGATGTGTTGTTTAATTGTAGAGGAACTGTCTACTATATGAAGTTGAAGTGTAGACACTGACGAAAGCGACAGAAAAGCCGATTAAATCCTTCGAGGTGTGGATCTACAGAAGGATACTAAAAATATCGTATGTGGGCCATGTCACCATCGTTGAGGTCCTACAGCGCATGAGAAAAAAAAAGTGCTTAATTTAGTGAAACAACGTAAGCTTGTTATACAAATATCGAATCCGTGCAACTCATTGTAAAGGGTAAAAAACCTTCGACAATGTTTGGGATGACCTCCGCAGAGCTGTTACACATAGCAGTCAACAAAACCGTGATAGCCTTGATGATCGCCAACATCCGGACCGGATAAGGCACTCAAGAAGAAGAAGTGAGATAGCCAAGCGAGTGAGGCCCACGAAGCGCATTTACTTTACTGTGAATAATCTAATTGTCTATGGTCCAGATCCTAGCCAGAAATAAAAAAAGCGCCAAAGTAGAGTGAAAAATTCAAACAAACTGCTACTTAGATTAAAATACGCTGGTACATCGATTCGACCTATTGATAAGCAGTGCTGCAAGACAAAGGGGCTTAGGTTAGGTTAGATTAGGTTTAAAATAAGTAGGCCCTTTACCATTTCTCTTGCCCGACTCAAGAGGTCTATTGTGACTCATCTTTAGGTTATAGTTATCCCTTCAGCCTAACCTTTTTAACCAAGGCTATTATGGTGACTGTTCAACGAACTCGCAAAGCTTAACTTGATAATGTTTAAACGTATAAAGCCTTATCCTATCTAATCGTGCAATTAGGACCTAATGATTCATAACAGTATGATAAAAAATAGTATCTCTCAATATTTATAATTACAAGCCTTATCCTATCTAGCTGTGAAATTAGGACGTTATGATTCATAACAGTAGGATAAAAAATTGTATCTTTTAATCTTTTCAAATACATTGACAAATAATAAAGTGAAAGAAATTATGAGATTTCTTCGGTTTGGTAAGAGGAGTGATATAAGTCAACGTTTTCAAACTAACAATTATCGTTAAATTCGTATATTTCGAACTGGTTTATAAACAACAGCATTCAATGTTACAAACTTGGATTAAATATTACGGTCGACTGATAGCTAAACAAAGAATATAAATAAAAAATATGTTACGTAGAAGGCGCTGGCTTCTATGGAAAGGAGTAAAGCAATGTCAAAGGATTAGATGAATTATTTAAAAATACAAAACGGTTGTACGTGTAGATTAAGAGCACAAATATTTTTACTGTTCTTGACATCTTTTATAAAAGGGTCGACTAGAGTGGTAATAAAATAGAGTTTTATGGAAGACCTTTCAACTGAAATGAAATGAGGGTCGCCGATAGGAAAACTGATACGGTTTTAATCTTCTGATATGGAATATATTATACGTTGAGTTTTATAACACAAATATTTGCATGGTGTTCCTTGAAAATAAAATGTAAAACTGTATTATAAAGTTATATTCAAATAAAAATGTAATAAAATATGTATACAAATTGGGCCTTTTTAAAACCGTTTATCCTGATATTTAGTAATATTCCTAAGAATTTTTAAAAATATTAGGAAAGCATTTTAAATGTTTTTCAATCACATCAAAACAAATTTTTCAAAAAGTATAAACAGTTTTTTGGATTGTAGGCAGCGTTCAAAGGAGGTGTTAATTCAACGGTAATTTTTTAATACAAAAGTTGAGATTATTTTCACATTTTTTTAAAATAAAAGGTGATTTTTTAATTGTATGGAAGTTAATGGATACCATTTTAAACATATGTTCCTATTATTAAATAAACCATTATAGGCCAGCGTCGTATTTACAGATCACTGAATTTTTTTTTTTTTTAATGTAAAATTTGTTTAAATTTGAAGACACCTTTACCATATGAGCAGCTGAGTATCAAAGATGGACTACTCCACTTTTTTCAGGAAAGCTGAAACAATGTAGCGCCTTATATTCTCTACATCCAACTGTGGCTTTTTTTATGAATATACTTCTAACTTCTGAATAACGAAAATGTAAATATATTTATGGTGTATTCCCTATAATCAATAAAGAAAATGGAGTTGGCCGATTTTGCAACCCAGCTCTGGAGCTGTCCGTTTTTGAACCCAATGTCGACCATTTTAAGATTGCAGTTGTTTGATTTTAAAACTACATATTAATAAATAAGACTATCTTCAAATTCGGAACAATACATCGGAAATCTTCTACTGGGTATTATTTCTATTACAATAATTAACATGTTTTAAGCAGATGTTAGTGAACAAAAAAAATACGCTCCATCATAACTCTTTGTTTAAAAAATTAAATTACTTTTAAGTAATAATTTAAGTAAGATCATTACAATACATTAAGGACTAAGTCGTACATCCCGCAAGTCCTCACATTCGCAGGATTCACCATAGTCATCCTCTTCTTGATTGATAGCATCAGTTGTTTCATTTGATGAACTGATAGATGTACCCCTGGCAACATCAGAATACCAACGCAAACGTCCCAACTCTTCCCAATTATTTCCAAAATGTTTCGTGAGGAGAGTCGTTACGTCAGCCATTTTCTACGGATTTACTGAACAACCAGAGTAATTGTTTTTGGTTTCCATGAATTAATCATATCAGTGTCCTTTTTTTGTGTAGCTTGTTTTACTCTCTTCAAACTCAAGGCAAGTTGAGCAAACATCTGTAAGAGGTGACGAAACGTTGTTTTACTCTCTTCAAACTCAAGGCAAGTTGAGCAAACATCTGTAAGAGGTGACGAAACCTGACATTGAAACGTGTGTTAAAAATGTCTCTAAGGTAAGATTCTTTTACCTTAAAATTATTTTCGTCTGTGCTTTGATCATACATAACGTACATTTTGTTGATGTTCAAATCAGAACTAAAATAAATTCTCTTGCTTTTACTTCTACTATAATGAGACTCAATTCCCTTAAATTTTTTAATAAAATTAATAACAGATGCTTGTTTTTCTACAAACGCTGCTTGTGAACCATCCTTCTTAAAACGCTGGAATACACATATTATTAGGTGATTACTATGTTATCCCTAAAATCTGTAAAAAGGCATTTCTACAAACCTCTATTTGTACGTGGGCCTCATTTAACACAAAATAATGGTAAATGAATGCTTTGGAAGGTCCTCCTTTCTTATTTCGCATTCTTCCTGGGGCAGATTCCTTGCAATACTTGGGAAAAAAATTATCTTGCTTTGTTTTCTCCTTGGAGTTGTAAAAAGCTGTATGGAATCGCGAAACATCTCTCATAGTTAGCAATTGGCAACCTTTTTATTACTAATTACTATTTAACTGGAATAAGCCACAATTAAAGATAAAAATACGTTTATTGACGTTTCAATTTCCACTTCGGAAATCGTTCTCAAAATAGGTATTATAGGATATAATTATTATCGATGAAATGGAAATTTAAACACGTTTGAATATGATAAAAAAAAACGCGATAATATTCTGGAACCTCATAAATATGTGCATGGCCCGGGTATTTTGCCACAAATGGAACCAGCCTATCTTCTATGATTATGATCGGATAATGATAAAAGAATTATTTTTTGAAATAATCGAAAGTTTGGAGAACATTGACTATCAGGTTTATGCTATAAACTCAGGTTTGGGTGGCAGTAATCCAGGTTTGTGGAAACGATTTTTGAAAACAAGCCCTGGTTTTAAAATCCTGGAAAAACTTTATGTATTCGCAGATGCACCACATATGATAAAATTGTTTAGAAATCATTTTTTGGACTCTGGTTATGTTTTAAAATGAAAAATTGATCAATGTCAGACCTATAGTTGATTTGCTCAAGTATACAAGACGCGGTGATTTGAATATTGTTCATAAAATCAGCGAAGAATTTTCAACAGTAAAAGGACCTCAACGCCAAAAAGTTAAGTTGGCAACAAAACTGTTTTCACACACTGTTTCTACGGCACTAACTAGATTGGGGTCTTTGGGAAAATTTGAAATAACATCAATTGGCTAGAATCAGCTAAAATGATAAAACAAATTAATGACTGGTTTGATATATTCAATTCAAAAATTTAAAAAAAAGATAAAAGATATCATATTAAAGCATACAGAACATCTTTAAGTAAGCAAAATATTATTCTAGATGAAATGGAAAAATCTTGTGAAAAATATTCGTACATCCACTTCAAAGTCTTTACTGCCCTTTCAACACAACATTATTGTTAGCATTAAATCTTCGCATCTACTCTTTCTGGATTTAAAAAGAGATTTCAACATCAACTATATAACAACATACAATTTAAATCAAGATTGCTTAGAAGGACTTTTTGTTAAATAAATACTCGTGAATAAGGGAACAAACCTGTCTGTGGTTGACAGCACGATTGATGTATGTCAATGTCAACGGTTTTCAAGATGGTATCGTAATGTAACCACTTTTAATTATGTATTTATGTATCACGTTTTCACATTTTCTATTCTTCAATGCTTTTAAACACTTTTCTCATCAGAAGAATCATCTGTCTCGCTTGCAATTTAAATACCGTTTTCGTAATTTTATTATGGGCCGGAAAGATGAAGTTATTTCATTATCAGCCAATGTAAGTAACTTACCAGAAACAAGAAACATGTTGCTTTCAAAACATAAAAGCAGGAAGATCTTTGAATTTAGATTGTTATGCCAATGACATAGAGGATTCGATGTTGGTAACCAAACCACTCTTTAGTCAATTAAATATTTCAGTAACTTAAGAAAATGAAAACCATCAGACAGATTTGGAAATGGAGGAGTGTGTATTGGGATGGATAGAAAATTTAGCTAGTTTTTAAATAGCTTTTAAGCTACGACATGGAGAGAGTTTGGGCAATCCTACAAATAGTAACACTTCGTTCTCGTGGGTAAATCATCTCTTAGAAGGCGGTTTGGTGAAGCCTTCAGAGATATTACTTATGAGTGTCATGAACATTTTTTGCCAATTCAATAGGCACACTATTAAAGTTGGCATCAAAAATGATCAAAAATCTTTATTAAAAAAATCATTTCAAGTTCAAACATCAAAACTATTTTTTAGATGTCGGATGTATTTTCGAATGAAGTTTTGAATTAAAAGTTGAAACAAAGTTTAACATACAAAAAAGAAAAATTGCAAAATTTGTGTAGTAAAATAAATCAATTATATATAATATTGTTCTTGTAATTTAATACATTTTTGAAACTTGAGGTTTTTATTATTTCTTAAGCCACTTTTTTTATTTGAGGCGGTTTATTTAAGTGCGATATTTTTCTGATAGTTTAGATAGCTCTTACATTTTTGCCGTAAAAAAACTATGAGTTTTTTAGTACAATACATATATTGCATTATTTTACTGGTATGATTATAATTCCCCAAAGTATAAACTAAACATTGTAACAGATGAACGACAATTTCAATTCTTTAATAGCACGAAAACGTAATAAAACTTCATGCTTTCGCATCACTCTCCATAAAATGTTGTCGTGCGGTGACCTCATGCGCGAGTCGGTTCCAAAGTGTTCTCGAAGTTGCTTTATCTGTTGTCGTTAGTATCATGAATTCGAATACTGTCTTTTTGTGTTCCATTTACATCTGTAAACTAAAATCTATACATAACGGTCCAAATAACCAATTCACACTCAGGTCACTGGGCCATTTACAGGACTCTCGATACCCTGAATAGAAAGTTTTTTAATGAACACTAATTAATACACCCTACCATCATTCATGATTATTTTTTAGAATATAATAATAATAATAATCCAAATAAATAATTAAGTAAAGATAATAGATAATAACGAAAATATATATGATGAATAAATTCTATACGTAATATTTTTTAAAATTTTTGAAAATTACAAAAATCATTAAAAAAATTTTTAAAGAAAAAACAAATGTTTGAAAGTGTAGTGTTATTTTAGAAAATATTAACAACTTCAATACATATAGTATAGCCAGTCGTTAGAGATTTGCACCCTAAAAATCATAAAAACAAGTTGATTTTTCCGAGAGTATCAATCCTTTCCCACCCAAAAAAATGCAAAAAAGTTTACCACTGTCACCCCCGGGTTTCCCCCGAAAACCCCGCTTGTAGGGGTGAAAAAAACGCAAAAAATCGATTTACCAAGAATCTGTAGGCCTTAAAAATAAAAAAATGTAGCTAAGATAATTTTGAACAAAAATGTTTATTAGCACTTTTAGCGTAGAAGGAATCGTTCTCTCAGAAACAATGCTTGAAGCGACCCGGCGATTTTGAATGTCAGTCCAGCGGGAGACATCAATGATAAATAAAATTTGTATCAACTCGACGGTAAAAATCTAAATATTTTTTGTATTTTGCCGGAAATGTCAGTTTCTATAAAACTCTTCAATAAATAAACTTAGATAAATAAATAAAATTTTTTTCTTTTATTGACCAGTCGTAGTGAAATTTCCATTATCAAAAACCAGTCTTCAAAATCTATAACATGAAACTTCGATTTTGATTTCTGGCAACAAATATGAGGCATTTGAAATATGACTAAAGACGCAGAATTTAAACTTTTACATAATACAAATGAACGCACGTCACGGGAAATGTCCCCAAAAGACGGTTTTGGGTGTAGTTTATAGCAGAAGTTAAGTACTTTTAAAAAACATACTAGTGTAATTAAAAAGAGCAGTTTTAAACGCTTTAAGTCGTTTATAATTGGGAAGTTTAAATTCAGCGTTTTTTTAACAATTTTAAATGCCTCACATTTTGTTGCCAAGACTCAACACCAAAATTTCATGCTATAGGTTATGAAGAATAGGTTCTAGGTATAGAAACTCGTTTAATGGCGATTATATAAAAGGGATATATAGTATTGATTTTATGAGAATCATAAAAATGGCAAAAACGGGCCACTTTTATTTATTTAACACCTTTATAAAAACTGAGATATTTTGCAGCATAATACAAAAATTTCATTCCAAAGCTGCATTCTCTGCTTTTTAAAATGCATCTTGATTTTTGTCGATAGACACTCAGATTAAAAGATATTGAATTTTTTACCGTCGAGCTGATATAAATATTATTCATTATTGATTTCGCGCGCGTAACTGATATTGAAAATCGCTGATCGCTTCGTTCGTAATTCTGAGAGAACCGTTCATTTTAAAATTATCTTAGCTATATTTTTTATTTAAAAACATTTTTTCTATGGCCACTAGCCTCTTAGTTTTTTTTGGATAACACCTATACGGTGTCCTGTATTCTGCTATCTGGTCACAAATGACCGATTATCAGTTATTTTCTGACCTAACTTACTAAACAGTAAATACTTAAATCTAAGGATTTACTCTATGGTTTACTCTTATTTTATCTATCAACTAATGCATTACAACTAACATGCAATAACATCACAGCAATATACTTTGCTTTTTACACTACACTGTTGCACAGTTTTGTCCTTATGAGTCTTTTTTATTCAGTGTTGTTAAGAAGCTGGATTGCCTCGACATTCACATGACTATGCAGCCTCTGCTCGTGACTTGCTGCTGTTCTCTTAATTATTTCGGTCAAGCTTCCATATCCAGTTCCTGGTGAAGGTTTGCTGATACGGATATACCAAGGAGCATCGATAATTGTTTCTCAGTACTTTGTTTTGAAAGTCTCTGGATAATATGTAGATTACTACTTTGGTACAGCCCCAGAGTTGGACTCATATACCCATACTGGCCTCAGTACTTGCTTGTAAATGGATAATTTATTATGAATGCATAATGTTGAATTTTTTCCAATCAGCCAATACAATTTCTTATATCTAATATCAAGCTTCTCTCTTTTCTTTTTGACATGGACTTTCCAGCGCAGCTTCGCGTCTAGGGTGGATGCCCAAATATGTTGCTGATGTTGCATAAGGATATTAGGTATCACTAATTCTTACTGATTTTTTTGTTATTTTTTTATTTGTAAAATTAATGTGTGCAGATTGCGTATCAGTCGCTTCTTCATTAGTGTCTCCTATCGCTAGTATGGCTGTATCATCCGCGAAGGTGGCAATAGTGTTTTATTCTAGCTCTGAAATGTCACACGTATACAACAGGTATAGGACCGGACCTAAGACACTCCCTTGTGGTACGCCAGCTTTGATCTGCCTTAAGTCAGTGTACACTTCTTCTTGTTTTACTCTGAATTATCTATTTGCAATATAAGATTGAAATTATCTATTGCAATATAAGATACAACAACCACAAATCTTTTTAGAGCAGCAGTGTGTAAAGTGCAGATTGCTATGATGGTCGCCAACATCCGAAACGGATAGGCACTACAAGAAGAAGAAATATAAGATTCAAATATTTGCTGAATACTGGTTTAAGCATGAACGTTCTTAGTTTATAGTTTAAAACCCTCATGCCAGACTTTATCAAACGCCTGTGCTACGTCCAAGAAGATTGTAGAGCAGACTTTCTTTTTCTCGAATGTTTTGTTCTATTATATTCGTTATTCTGTGAACTTGATCTGTAGTGGAATGTTGATTTCTGAAACCAAATTTATGATTTTGTATAAGATTTTTTTCTTTCTATTATTGGTTTTAATCTTTTCAAAAGAAGTTTTTCAAATAATTTTGACATCACCGGATGGTATTGGTCGATACGATGTCACTTCATTAGAAGATTTACCTGTTTTGGCGATCATAATGACTTCGGCTACTTTCCAGAGTCTGGAAACATATCTCAATCTAAAAGCAGCATTTAGTAGGTGTGTAACTACGACTTTTCTTGGTAGATTTTTTAATAGTTTTTAATAGTTTTTAATAGTTCTCATTAGGATTTATATTCTCTTTTATCTCTGTTGATACTTCGTTAAATGATGTCAACGTTATTCTTTCTTCAGTTTGGAATGGTTCATCCCCATCTCAGTTCTTCACCATCATTGTCGTTGGGTTTAAACGTGCTTTCTAAATGATCTCAAAATCGTTCTGCTTTCTGTTCGTTACTTTAGCCCAGTTGCCGTTTTCCAACTTGATAAGAGGAGAATGAATAATTATTCTCTTCATTCTTTTTGTTACCTTCTGTAATGAATAATCTTGTTTTGGTCAGCTGATAAATTACTTAAAAAAATAATTAATTGTTGAATTTTTTATACTCTGTATCTCCCATTTTAGTTTTTTGTGTAGCGTTATTTAGACTAGTTAAGTCTCGTGGAGCTCTTTATTGCTGCCATTTTTTTCTTAACTTTCTTTGTTCTACTATAAGTTTTCTGATTTCTTTTGGATAGTTGTTTCCTTTTGTTCTGGAAGTTATTGTGTGAGTATTTTCCCAAGCTAGCTGGTAAATACTTTTTATAAAAACTTCTAAATTCGTCATCAAGTTGCCTCGTGTTTGTCAATGGCACAACAAGAATAATTTTGTGTTCAAGTTTATTTGAAGCTCTCCCAGTCAGTTTTTTTATTAGTCAATATTGGATTAAGCTCTTTTTTAACCACTCTACCACATATAGTTAAAACTCTTGGTAAATCGATTTTTTTTCTGTTATTCCTTTTCTACGTGGGGGGTTTTAGGAAAAGCGCAGGTATAAAAGTGGTTTTGTGTCTTTTTTAGCGTCCCAAAATTGACATTTTAAGCAAGATTCAGCTTGTTCGTATAATTTTTAGAGGTTCAGTGGCATTTTCGTTCTGGTGTAGTATTAACACGCTATAAGAAGTATTTACTTCTGTCGGCACTCCTCAAGTGCCACGATCTTTTTTTCTTTCAGTCTCAAAAATTCTCATTTTAAATTTTGAAAATTTTTATAAAGAAATTTTGTTTAATTATTTTGCAATAAAATATTAGATAAGAGAATAATGCAATTGCCACAACCACATTTTTCTCGCCTTACGAGAAAATCGCCTTAAAATTGTAAGATTAACTTATAAAATATGTGAATGCCATTTAGGAATTATTTCCACAAGGATATTTGCACAAAAATTTGTTAAAACTTCGAAAATCGTTTCCTGGAAACTATCAGTTTCCGAAATATCTCTTACAGCGTAATTTAATAAACACCCATACTTCATTTATAACATGTGTTAACATTTAGGATGAAAACGCTTAAATCGAGTTGACTGATATCTTAATTTTGTTTCAGGCTTCCATCAAGGAGGGTTATTTACTTAAGCAAACATGGTCGTTTCAAAGATGGAGAAGGCGATATTTCAAACTAAAGGGACGCAAATTATATTATGCCAAAGATACAAAGGTAAAATTTAACAGATTTGACTTTAAGATCACGCCAAAAATTATACCGTTTAAGACGAAAAATAATTACAAATCTGACTTTCAAATTGGTTTAGCAGTTTAAGATTATTTTGGTTAAAGGAAGTAAGGATTTTTTTTGTTTTTAAAAGGGAAAGTAAAATCTGCGAGAAGGAAACTTTGTTCGCTGAAATAATTAATTCTCCGAATTTGCGTTTTGCCCTTATATATTGTATTAAGATATTAATATTCATTAGCTTTTTATAATATATCACCAAAAATATGTTTTATAAGTAACATATTCGCGATTTTTAAATCCTCTTAAAGTTCTTTCTTTCATCTAAGTAAGTGTTAAAGGGTCTACACGGTTAAGATAGTAAAAAATGTCTCTAGCGATATTTCAAAAATAAAAATACCATGTTTTTCTTTATAAAAAAATTCTAGACCAAAAATATTTTCTAGACCCCTAGACCCAAACATAACCTTAAAAAATTAAACGTGTTTTTTCTTTTTTACCGTCGGTTCTAATCTTAGACAAGGAAAGAGAGGGAACGCGTAACCGTATCGCAAAAAGTGAAGCCAAACTGCCACCAGAGGAAGTGGTCAGCAGCGTATCTTTGTATTTTTAAGGATTGACTAATTCGTATTTAAAATGAAACATTTTTGTACATTAAATGTTTTATTTAATTTATTTTATTTTATACAAATATTTTGGAATTAAAATTAACGAAATTTATTTATTTATTTACTTCTTCTTCTTCTTCAGTCTTCATTAATCCAATGTTGGACATAGGCCTTCTCCAATTGCTTCCACGCTTCCCTATCTTTTGCAATTCTCATCCACTGCTTTCCAGCCACAGCAGTTATATCGTCTATCCATCTCTTTTTAGGTCTTCCCACGCTTCTTTTTGTTTCTCGAGGTCCTCCAGAATGTCACTTTATGAGACCATCTGTTGGTGTCTTGTCTTGCTACATGTGCTACCCATTGCCATCTAAATGTCGCTATTTTTCTCATAATGTCGGTTACTTTAGTTCTTCGACGTATTTCGGTGTTAGGAATTTTGTCTCTGAGGCTAATATTTAACATGGCCCTCTCCATGGCCCGTTGAGTTACTCTTAATTGTTCTGCATTTTTTCTTGTTATTGCCATAGTTTCCAATCCATAAGTTGCAACTGGATAAGTGTCATAGGTTTTTCGTTTTAAGTGAATTATTATGTACTTATTTATGGAATATTTATGGAATTTTAACCCCCAACGCACATCGCCACTGTACTCGCTCTCAGTACTTCTTTATTTGTAGTTCTGTTGGTTCAGCTTATTCTTAACTTTCGGCGGTACATCTACATTTCAAATCAGTTTAATTTTGTTGACGTCATACTGTTTTAATGTCCAGTTCTTACAGGCAATAAGTAATAGAGACTACACATAACACTTTAGTGTTCCCAATCTTATTGAGACTAATAGTTTGGGATTACAGAGCATTTTATATAATCATGAAACCAGATCTTGCTATTTCAATGCGTCTTCGTATTTCTGTTGAGTGATCTTGTTTGACTATTTAGCTCTCTGCCCAGGTATATGAAGGTGTGGGAACTCTGAGGGCGATACAATTTATTTCTATGTTAGGTGTAACTTGTTTATGGAGTTTTTGTGGAATACTAGAATTTTGGGTTTTGGAAAAGGTAATATTTAAGCCCAGCCTGTGATTTTTTCCGATAATATGTTCATCAATATTTTTAGTTGGTCTTCTGTTTCTGATTATACAATGGTGCCATCGGCATATCTTATATTGTTGTGTGAATGAATCCTGTGTGGATCCAGTATGTATTACTGATGACAGCTATATCGTGTCCGTCCAACCCTACTTCTTTTAGCACCTCAATCAATTTTATGTATTTGATGCAGTCGAAGGTCTTTTTATAATCGACAAAGCACACATACACCCGTTTTTTAAACCTCAAGATATCTTTTCTGCCATCAGTGTCAATCCCATAATTGCTTCTCTAGTGTATGTACCCTTTCTAAAACCATATTGAGAACGACTCAGGTATTCTTTACATATATTGTGAATTTGGTTAAAAATTATTTACATAAAAATCTTAGCGGCATGACTCATTAGGGATACAGTTCGATGGTCTTCACATTTTCTTGCTTTTGTGTTTTTTAGGAAGAGCTATATATGTGGATGTTAGCCTGTCATGCGGTATTATGACATGTTCATATATAATGTTGCAGAGGTATGATAACTTCCTGACAGCATTATTATCACTTAGGTATTTAAAATGTTCGGTTGTTATTAGGTCTAAGCTGGGTGCCTTGTTGTTTTTTGCGTCTTTTATTGCCTGCAAAACTTCTTCGGTAAGAATGTTTAATTTTCCATCTTTATCGATTTGTGGCGGCTCTTATGTTCTCTGATCTCCAAACAAATCTTAAAAGATATTGCTCCCCTATTTCTTTCTGTTTTTAAAGGTCTAATTCCATTTGGTTTTTGTAGTTCTCTATCTTTATGCTTCAATTGCAAATCTTCTACCTCTTTACATTTTTCTTTCATCCACTCTTCCTTAACTACATTTATTTTTTTTCAATTTCCCTGTTGAGTTCTTTGTCTCTTGTTGGGTTTTTATTTTTACCATCCGTCTCCTCTCCATAATTTGTAATTTTTCGTTTGTCATCCATAGTTTTCTATGTTTACGGTTTTATTTTTGTATAGTTTAAGTCTGCTGCCTCCAAGACTGCATTTTAATTTTCCCCCACATGTCTTCAATGTTTGCTTTTATTGTCTGCTCCTTAGTGGGCAGCACTACTCCGTGCTATTCTCTGACTGGGTTAAACCCTGTCTACTCTTTTCTTGTCTACATTTAGAATACCATTACGGAACCTTATGTTAATTGTAATGTAGTCAATTTGATTCCTCATAATATTTCCTCCGCAATCTTGAGGAGACCTACACGTATATAGACGTCTTTTTAGGTAATTTACACCATGTGTTAAAAAACCACCAGTTGTTCTCTTGCAAAATTCAAAAAGCGTGTGCCTCGTTCGTTCCTGGTTCCTAAATAATATGGGCCAATGATCGATTCGACTTTTTCTGCTCCTACTTTGGCATTCCAACCTCTCATAGATATGTTAGGTCGCTGATTTAGTGTTTTTTGATCTTTCAATTCGGAATAGAAAATCGCAAGATCTTTGTCTGGGCTGTCTGCTGTCAAGCGTACCTATATTTGTATTATATTGATGTCGAATGATTGTCCATTTAATTTTAATAATCATTAATCTGTCGCTGACCGGTAGAAACTTTTCGTGTGTTGTTTCATGGATGCTATTACCAATAGTCCTACTCCTGACTGGGCATCACCATCTTTGCCTGCATAATAGAAACGGTTGCCATTTACTGTATTCACATATCCTTCTCCTTTTCATCCCACCTGGCACATACCAATATGCCCACTTCATTCATCTCATCTCGTTTTCAGCATTTGCTAGGTTGCCTACTGTATATAAAGTTTTAACATCCCACGTAGCAATTTTATGTTTCCTCCCGGGGATTCTTCGCACCTCTTGACGATTGAATGCCTGCCGGGAACTAGGAGCTATGTTTTAATTTTGACATGCTATATTTACTATCTTGGAGTTTAATGCGATGGTTTTCCCACTTGCCTTTCGCATCCTATGGCCGTCGACGACGGATGTCGTTAATTCGCCTTCGAGGACGATTTCTCCTCCCCAGGACTAGGAGGGGTGCCCTTGCGTCATTCCTAAGAATAACGTTAAATGCTTATACCGGCAAACACTCGTTCCCCATCAGCGTCAGCCATCTAAGCTATCTACAGTGTTAGCTCGTCTTCTACCGCGTGGAGGTGCAGATTGGGGGTTTCCCTTCATTGAGATCGAGACCATAAAGACATTTTTGATACTCTCCAGTACTTTTAGAAGACCAATTTTATATTATAAGTAAATTTATGTAATTCGATTCTACCTTTATTCTAGTGAGATCAAGTTATAAATAAAAAAAAGTTACGCGGTTTTTTCATAATGTTTATGCTCAAATAGTTTTTCTCCTTCATTCACAATTTAACATAAGGTTAAATCTCGATATTTTTGTTCCCAGAGTAATTATGAACATTTTTCTGCAAAAACCTATTTTTTCTATAAAAATGTTTACTTTAAAATAGATCCCGACTTGCAATAAGGGTAAGTTCTTTTTATTTCCATAATAAATTTAAAAATAAAAATAACACGACATAAAAAACATTGATTCATTTACATCATTGTAACTTGTCATTTTTGTTTGTGTTCAAAAAGAAAATCTCAAATATCCGACACAATTTAGTCACAAAGTAGACAAATATTTATAAATGGGATCATTTTGCTTTCACCAAAAAGATAAAGTGGTTTTCATTTTAACAACATGTATTTTTCCTCCTCACGTTTTTCTATACCCATAAAATTCTATCTATTCCGTCAGGAGAAGACTAAGCGTTTTTCGATATAACTTAGCCCGAGGAACATCAAAAACGTCGCAAAAGCTCTTTTTGAAAACTCTTACCTCACGAAGTCATCAATCCAAAGGCTGATGTCGACCAAATAAAGATATAAAGTAAAAAGTGAAGAGAAATTGATTGCTATCTGGTTCAGCGGAACCGAAAGGCGAGTAAACGAACCGCAAATTTTCGACGAAAGTAAAGAAAGTCTGTGGAATGTATCAATACACTAATTTAATTTAGAAGATTTAATTATATTATAACTAAAAATTGGATATTGGGTATTGGATATATTTCAAATGAATTAAATATTATATAATTACAGAAATTAGATAAGGATCGAAATGCGTATTTCAAATATTTATTATAAAAATAGTATAATAAGCCAAAAAGAATCAGATACTAGCAGAGGAATCCGATATAACAAAGATCTTTACCAGTATGTTTAATAGATAAAAATGATTTATTATATAAGAGGTGCCCGATATAATTTTTACAGACTATAATTAATTTTTTTTTTATTTCGACGTTATCGTGCTCGGTTACTATGGCCACTTACACAGGTACTATAAAATGAGTTTTCATTACACAAACAATACGATGTTACATTAAGAATATGTTACAATAATACTGAATGATAATAATATGTTACACAAGTCTAAATTAAAATCTAATTATATTTTTTGATATAAGTGTTCATCTCTAAGGAAATGTAGCACAGCTTTTATTTGGTCAGGGTCGTTTAGGATATCTCGTACTTCACTTTTTAGTTTGTATTGTAATCTTCTGGCCGAATATTGATGGCATTCAGTGAGGATATGTTTAATTGTCAAATATGATTGGCAGCTTTTACAGGAGGGACGGATGCTAGAGGACATTAGGTAGCCGTGTGTGAGTTTTGAATGTCCTATCCGTAGTCGTCTTATCACAATGAGATCTCGTCTTGACAGGGCTGAATAGTCAAATATAGGCTGACTGATTATTGACGGTTGTATTTCGTGTAAGATCGAACGGTTAGAGTTCCAATGCTGCTGCCAAAGGAGTCTGGTTCTTCTTTTAGTATATGATTTTAGGACCTTACAAATTTGGATTTTATCGGTGATTTCAGGTGATGCTGTAGCAAGTTTGGCATAGTGATCTGCAGTTTCATTGCCTTCTATACCAATGTGAGATGGCAGCCAAATTATGGTAACTGTTATGTTTTGGGACAAGATAATTTGGTAAGAGTCTAGGATCTTTGGACGATTGGATGATCGGTAAATATATTTTTGATAGAATGGATTGATGCTAAAGAGTCTGTGCATATGGCAACCTGCTTATTAGGTGGATATATATGGTTAAAAGTTGCAATATACTAAATTATTCACCAGTATGAACGCTGCTGACGGATGGTATAAGTGATGACTTAATTAGTGAATGAGAGGTTGTAACAGAGCAGCCTACTCCTGTGTCATTTTTTGAGGCATCCGTATATAATATTAGGTTGTAACTATTTGTATTTATAATGTCTTTAAATGCATTTATAATGATCTCTTTCGGATGTTTTATTTTTATCGAAGTTTGGTGAGCGAGGTGTTAAATTTGGGCGTGGAGATGATCCAAGGAGGAGATATAGGGGGATAAAGAGGAAGGGTATGTGTATAAGAGATAATCATTAAGTGTCTGTGCTAAAATTAGTGTAATAGGTTTTATTGGTGGTAAGGGAGTATTGTGTAATTATACGTGACAATTATAAGGCCTGTATTAAGTACAAAGCTGATAGAGGTGCTTGTGTTCGTCTTGAATTGATGTTCTAAGACTCAGGATAAGTGAAGTGATGTGTTGTTGGAGAGTTATAGTAATATATAACTATAATTAATTAATAATTAAAAAATGACTCTTTTGTATAAATTCCACTAGGGCAATGTGGTACACAGTAAGACAACCAATTTAAATTCAAAAGTTTCTTCCATTTTATTCCATCTATTACATCACAGATGTCACTACTATTGTTATTTTTGCAATATGGCGTATAGTGCTAAATGTGTTTTAACTAAAACGTGTTTTTGATAGTATAAAGTTACATTTAAACCAATTTAAACCAATATTCGGAGGAATATTTTGCTGAAACTATAAGCAGTTATTGAGTGATCTCAGCAGAATATTGACGCATCAGGTGTTGTGAACAAGGTAAGTTGTTGTTTATAACTTATAAGCTTAATGTAATTTTTGAAAATGGTAAATTTCAAAATAACGTCCAACAGTACACAGTGAGACAAGCATTATTAATACATATTGGAACTGTCTCACTGTGTACCACAAATGAATATTAATACAATTACCTGAATATAATGATACCGTTTTTGTTGCAGATGCCTAGAAAACAAAATTGGCAAGAAATCTGCTGAACAGATGTCCAATGCTGGAATATTGGTGGAATTTGTTCATTAAGACAAGCCGCACTACAATTTGATATCAAATTTTAAACCCTTCCAAGATCTGTGCAGAAGAAAAGGAATAATCCTCAAAATTTATGCAATCAAATTATTCGGTGAACAAATATTTATAGATGAACAGGAAGATATTCTATGTAACTACATTAAAACTTGCAGTAATATGGCGTACAGCCTAACCACCGTAGCTGTAAGACAGATTGCATTTGATGTAGTTAAAGTAAACAAATTGAAGGTACCAAAATATTGGGCATAAATATGACTCTCAATATTTAATTGAGAGTTTACGTATTTTCAATCTTAATGAGACAAGCAGAAAAAAACTGTCCACAACTCCAAAAAAGTTGTGACTGAAAAAAGCATTAAACAAGTAAATAGCTGCACTATTGGTGAACATGGTGTCACACTACTGTCCACTAATGATGGTGTTTCCACGTAAATTTTTTAAAAGCACATGCTTTATGGAGTACCTCGTGGCACCGTGGGACCAGCTAATGGACAGTAGAACTTTATCTAGGCTGTGGACAGCAGAAACTTTTTTTACATGTATTAGGTATTACATACAAGTATTGACAGGAAGTATTTATATTTTTTACAAGTATTTACAGATATTTATAGGTTTTGCAAGTATTTAAAAGGTCAACATTTTATCATAAACAACAGCAGTTCTAAAGAAAATCCGTCGCTTCTAATATTGATAACCACAAGAGCCACGTCCACAATGGAAGTAATCATGAAGGCTCGAGAAGCACGTGTCCATATTTTGACGTTGCCCCCACTCTTGTAGCAACAAATTCCAACCGTTAGACGATGGCTGTCTTTGAGCCTTTCAAGGCATATTGTAATACTGCATGTGATGCTGGCTACTGAATCATCCAGGAGCGCCCATAGGGATATATCCCTTCAATTAATCAATAACGGTTCCAGGACCATCGCTGTAAAACTCTGTTCCTCTAGACGCAAGTCCTGCAAACTCCATCTCGAACTACTAAAGAAAATAAAAATTTCAGTAAGATGTTGCATGGATATCCTAAGGCCAAGGCAAAAAAGTTAATAGGAAGCCGAGAGAGAAGAAACGTAGGATTCTCACAAGCACGCATGAGAAAGATGTGCTCGAAGCAAAACGGAACCAGTTGGTTTCTTCGACAATGAAACAGACAGTTACAAGTATTGTAGATATTGAGAGTTTTTTCGGCTGAAAGTAAACCAGTTTTTAATTTGGAGATATAGTGATGATAACATATCTTGGATAGGATCAGTGGACGATGAAGCATTTGACTACAATCGTGACCCTGTAGAGGGTGACTATGTTTTAGTGAGATTCAAAGAAAAGTGCAAAAATACATTTCACGTGGGATTTGTTGTATCGTGCAACAATTCAGAACTAAGGTCAATTTTATGCGCAAAACCAACAAAATAGTTGCCTAGTGTTTCGTATTTCCCACTGTCAGAAATAAGACGTCACATTATTCTTCTAAATCCAACGCTAATTTCGCAATAACAAGAGGTTGACAGCATCTTACACATAAATTTGAAATAAATTTTGTCCATCTACACGTTCGCTAATTAGCCTTCATTTCAGATATCATCTCTTATGTTTTCTTGGGAAATATACAAGTATATTAACGAAGTTTAAATTGACATATTTTTTTTTATTTTTATTGTCGAACTATGAAATATTTTGATGTGTCTTACTGTGTGCTAGTAACATGCCTCAATGTATCAGGATGGTACACACAAAGTCATGTGCAAAGGTTGTTTTTAACAGCCTTTATATTTGTGGATGTGATTCATAAAATACCAAAAATCAATTATGGCTGAAGATGTCAGTTCTTATCGTAGATAAAAAAATTGTATCGTTAATACTTAATTCATTTTTTGTCTCACAGTGTACTACCTTCCCCGAGTGAGTTTAACAAAAAGATTAACCCTAACGGTTAAAGTTAAAGTACAAAGCATGAGTATACTAAACCACAGCATGAGTAGTTCGTTTGTTAATTACCACTTTGTAGTTATAATTACATAGTTTATAAGATAACAAAATTAGAGTAATAACTCGATAAGGCAAAAGATATAAGTGTTTAAAAAAACCCTGTACTGGAAAAGCACTTGACATGTCAATTTCTAAACAGGGAAAACGTTAATAAATCCAGGTAATCCTAGTAGTCGGCAAGAAGTTCAACCGACAATTAGGTGAACATGATTTCTACAGTCGTCTGTAAAGTGAAAGTGATTAGTTAAATACGTTGATACTTTTATCTAACCAAATAATATATAATTCAAATGAATTCAAATCAGATAATCAAATAATTCAAATGATTAATTTCCG
>CAKJVB030000156.1:3647-28647 GCA_918026665.1 Diabrotica balteata | reverse complement strand
CAGTTGTTCTTGTAGTCTCATCTAAATTGTAGATACAAATTCCATTAGAAAAACAGTCTGAACGGTCATACACAGACTATAAGTTATGATAGAAAATACCAATGTTATTTTTGTTGAAAGATGCCCCTTGTCTAGCTCTCAAGGACTGGTATATTATTGGCTTGGGCCATCTTAAAGCCAAGCTCACGAAAATCTTTTGTTGATTTGCCATAGCACATCTTGGAACAAATAGTAATATAGTTTAATAAAGATAGTTCTTCTTCATTATTGAAATTTTTTTTGCAGTTGCAGTTAGGAGCCATACCAATATCTTGATCAGGATTGGCTTTCTGTTTAGCAACATACCTTTGCAAAGTTTGAAATTTTAGACCAAATTCTTCTGCAGCTTGACGCAGAGACAGACGTGTACCTCTAATTCCAACTAGAACTGCATCCACTGCCTGCTTTATGCTTTTAGTAGAAAACTGCTCCTTGTCGGATTTCCGCTTTCTTCCTCTCGACAAGCTGCAACCTGAAAAAAATAAATACAAAAATAAATAGACTAAAATAAATAAATCGTAAAAAAATAAAATTTTGTTATTTAAGAACATATTAGTGAATTAAATTTTCAATTATTTTATCCAACGTAGCTCATTTCTGATAATTAAAATGATTTATTTTTAAAATTAATTTATTTAAAAAGCAACTTCGCAATGGGTCACAATGAGACAAAAATTCTATCTCATTGTGGTCCAATTTATCTATCTCATTGTGGCCCAATGCACGGTGTTTTACTCTTTTCTTATTATAACCAAGTTATACATGTAAACTAAAACTGTACATATCACGAAATTAAGCTATATAAACAGGTGTCACATGTTGGTTATAAAAAGTAACAGAATATCCGCTTACCTGGTTAATATTTTGTGATGAAATAGAATGATGAAAAAACTTCTGGTGTCGAAACACTACGGAGGTCAAACAATCTGTAGTAGACTGATATCAGCCATTTGCAGCGTGGAGTTATGGGTAAAGATAAAATTTATAGAATTGCTCATAGAGTGAGGCACCTGTTAAGGCCCTCCTACATTTAAATACTTAACCTGTCTCATAGTGGCCCGTGTCTCATTGTGACCCACTCTACCCTACATAGATGTTGATGGTTTGTGGGTTTGTTGTGTTTATATCCTCTTTCCTAGATTTTATATGAACCACCAAGTCTTCGAAGACTTGCTTTCACCTAGACAATTTGTTTAATTTTAATTCAATCGAAACAACATTTTTTAAAAGAAATATAACGCAATAAAAACATATATTTGTAATTTGTATAAAGGGTAATAATTTTCATTGTATAGAGATAAAAGTTACCACTCAATACAAAAACCAATAAGTATTGTAAAAGGAAGGGGGAGCAGATGGCAATATTTTTTTACGACAAAGTAAACTTCATTATATACCTCCAAATCGCTCGAAGCCATTGTACAGAATAAAGAAAAATTTGTGTTGGAAGTCAATCGGGTTTGGCGTTTTATATGCTTTTTCGTTTTTGCGATGTAACGAAAAAATATTTAAGAAGTGGTACAAAAATAAGTGAAAAAAGTAACACTTAAAGCCAAATACATATATATATATATATATATATATATATATATATATATATATATATATATATATATTATTGCGGAAAAAATTATTACATATTATTTAAAGGTTTAATTAGAAATTTTTGATTGCACGCATTAATTTTTTTCACATGGATTTTTTTGTTTATTATTTAAATTGTTAAATCTCATTGTTAAATGGACCTTACAAAATAATAAAAATTTTATCCACATTTTCAGAAAAAAACCATTTAAAGCTCTTGAGATAAATAACATTGCGGTCATAAGGACATGCAGTTTAAAATGAGCAATAAACAATTTTAAAGTGTATATATTCCGAATATTGTGTCAAATGAGTAAGATTTACTTTATTAACGCTAAATTAAAAAGTTTTTTCTGAGTAAAAGATCAAACACGAAGAAAGGTAGAAAAAACATTCAAAGTAAGAAGTAACGTACTTGTTACTTACTTTACTTAGGTTCTGTTTTCGAAGCTTTCTTTTAATATGGTAATTGAAGACACAAGTGCATAAAGGATCTATGTAACATTTTTTTTAATCAGTTTTTAGGTTCAAAAGGTCTGTTATAACCCCTAAATTTTATTCGTAGGATTTATTTGGCTTTTAATCTAAACGTTTAGCAACGATTTAATTAGGGAATAAAGGATTTATTTACCATTCAATATTTTATCACAAAAGTCCATAAAAGATACATGTGCTTAATATTATACATAGATCTTTTATGCCTGACCAAACGGATTGCTGTTGTCATGTCATATTACATAGATCCCTGTAAGTTAGGTTATATTGTTCTATACATCTAAAATCGTACTGTGTACTTTTGTAGTGAAAATAGTGCAATAAGTTGCGAAAATGTCATCAAGAAGTAGACTTTTACTTAATCTGGGACAAAAACAGTATAAAGGTATGTTGCATTGATAATCAATCCTTTTTTCAGTAAAATATTCGTAATAATAATAATTCGAGGTGAAGAGTTTACCGGAACGGTAACAAAATACCTGCATATTAATAAAAAAGTTCTAATTAAAAAACTTAGAAAACTGAATTTATTTTATTTAAAAAGTTGTTTATGTTACATATATCCTTCATGCACCTATGTCTTCAATTAAAACTTAGACCAGTGGGCTTTTTACAAAGTTTTCTCCCGTTGTTTTATTTCATTAACGCTTATCACTTCCCATTTGATTTTCGACATTTCAGCTTACATCTCCATGATTATTTCTTTTGTTGCTATTGATCTAGCACTATATGTAACGACGTTGAGATTTAAGGGAATTCTAAGTCACTTCCCATTTGATTTTCGACATTTCAGCTTACATCTCTAATATTCTTTCTTCTGTTGCTGTTGATCTAGCACTATAGGTAATGACGTTAAGATTTAAGAGATTTTTAAGTTTATATTACTTATGTACATAATATTGCCCCCCACCCCTCCCAAGTAAGTGACACAGATTAACAGTTTAGTGGGAAATTCAAACCCGGAAAATCTTCTTCTACTCGCCTGGGGCAATATATTTTGAAATAAAGATATTTATATTTTATTTTGAAAAATTTTTGGCTAATTTTAAAACCTGTCGCGTTTTACACGTTATTTTCACCGGTTTTTAATAGAAATAAATTTTATTAATTTCAGTTATAGGTGTTAAATTGATACCCGGTTGTCAGACCCACGTTTGTGATAACATTGCTTACCAACGTGAAGGAAGGTGAGGTATACTTAAGTGAGATAGGCTATTTCGTACGCATCACTACAATATTAGAAACTCGCACGGCATTCCCTATCAATTGATTTATTAGAGAAACAAATAATAGGCGCATACTACCTCATTAGAGCTTCGTAAAGCAGCCCCCTCCCATAACAATCAATGGACTCTACCGTAACATGTCCAAACCATCTTAATCACTCTTAGACTTTTAATAGACTCGTTCTTAATTTAATATTTTTATGGGACTCCTAAGTATTTAGGAGTGCCATAAAAATATTAAATTAAGAACGAGTCTATTGGGTCTATATACAAATACTTGGAAACTTTAATAAACGAAACTGGAGACCAAAACAGTGAAATAAAAAGACGTATCGAAATTGCCAGGGCCACCTTCATAAAGATGAGAAAATTCTTCTGCAACAGAAATATAAGCATCCCTCTACGATTAAGAATGCTGAGAGGCTATGTATTTAACACGCTATGATACGGTGTAGAGGCCTGGACTCTCAAACAGAGCAACATGAAAAATATTGAAAGTTTCGAGATGTGGTGCTACCGTCGAATGCTGAAGATTAGTTGGGTTGAAAGAATAACAAACTCTGAAGTAATACGAAGAATAGGAAAAGACCCAGAGATTTTGTTAACGCTAAAGCGAAGAAAACTCAAATATTTTGGTCACCTGATGAGAGGACATACATACGCATTACTTCAAAATATAATGCAGGGAAAAATAGAAGGAAAACGGAATCCAGGCCGTAGAAGAATGTCATGGTTGCGGAATTTGAGAGAGTGGTTTGGCTGCACCACTAATGAACTCTTTAGGTCAGCCGTAAACAAGGTCAGAATAGCCTTGATGATTTCCAATCCCCGATAGGAGTGGCACAAAAAGAAGAAAGAATGGCACTCCTATCCATAAAAGCATTCTCATTTCCGCCAAAGTTATGAATTAAAACATTGATGGTAAGACGCAAAAAATAGTAATAAAATGTTTCCTAAGTATTGAAAACGGATCTTAATAAATAAATATAAGAAGAGTAGACAACTTATATGAATACAGACTACAACAATTAAAAAAAAAAACAAAATAAGTGAAAATATATTATTTTTTTAAAGCAAATATGCATGGCATTACTCTAATAACCAAATTATATAACTGGTAAGCTAAAATTATAATTGAATATTTTTGTTAAAAAAACTCACTGCGTAGTACGTGGTAAATGGAAAATTAGTTGTGTGGAAAATGTCAACAATCCAACCCATAGTTTTATTAAGAAACCGTAAACAAGAACGCTACAGGGAGTGGTATTGTTTACTTTGAGTCGTGTAGTTTGGGCGCGATTTGGTGCTAATTATAAGAGCAACTAATATTAAAAATAGATTTTTATTATACCGTAGGTATAAGTACCTTAGTAAATGTTATGCCAGTTGAAGAAAAAAATTCCAAAGAAAGGCTTGGTTGTAAAGCTTATAATTTCTAAATATATGATCTATAGATGTCAGGTAATTATAAATATCGAATAATCCCAAACCTCTAAGTATCGACGATCACAATAAATTAATAACAGACTCGGTTAGAAATGCACAACTCAAATTATGCAAAAAAAATGACACCAAAAGTGAAAAGATTAGCAAAAATACAAAAGCTCTCATGGAAATACGACGAAACCTAAGCGAGAACGAAAAGGGAAACAAAGAAGAATATAGAAAACTAAATAAAAGAATTTCAGCGGAAATTAGAAAAGATGTAAAAAGATATAATACTAATGTAATTACTCAAATAGTAGAAGAGAACAAAGGTTTAAAGATAATAAAAAGAAAACTCACGCAAAGTAAAAAAAAAGAAATATACAAGCTGAGAGATAAAGACGGAAAGGCAACAACAGATAAACAAAACATTCTGAAAATAACCAGAGAGTTTTATAAAGACCTCTATACCAGCCAAAGACCACAAGACAATTTCCCGACACGAGTAAAGACTCTCATAAATCAGGGATCGGAAATACTTTTACCCATTACTGTGTCAGAAATAAGAGCAGCTTTAAAGGAAATGAAGAACCATCGATTGCCTGGTGATGATGGACTCGTTATCGAGGCAATAAAAGCAGGAGGAAAAATTTTTATTAAAATCAGTAAGCGAACTGTTTAATAAATGCTTACATGCGCGTACGATTCCAAAAGACAGGAACAATGCAGTAATAGTCTTGTTACACAAAAAGGCGATATTACTAAATTAGAAAATTATAGACCCATCAGCCTCTTGACACATATGTACAAACTTTTTATGAAAATCTTAACAAAGAGGCTAACACCTAAACTTGATTTCTATCAGCCCAAAGAACAGGCAGGCTTCAGGGCAGGATATGGCACAAATGACCATTTGCATACCATAAAGATCTTAATAGAAAAGTGCATCGAGTACAACATACCACTGGTTCTTGCATTTGTCGATTACGAGAAGGCTTTTGATTCTGTAGAGTTTGAAACAATACTGGAAGCCCTAAATCAAAGCCGAATAGATTACAGGTACACGACACTAATCAAAAACATCTACGAGAACGCTACATCAAGTATACGACTACACGAAGACACAGAAAAATGCAGCTTAGGTCGAGGAGTTAGATAAGGAGACAATATTTCACCAAAATTGTTCACGGCAGCTCTAGAGTCAATATTTAAGAGCACTCAATGGCAAGATATGGGCATCAATATAGATGGAGAAAGATTAAATCACCTAAGATTTGCAGATGATGTTGTATTAATCGCAGATAATTTACAAAATACAGTTTCTATGATGCATTCGCTTAAAAGTCTGTCTGAAAGAGCAGGATTAAAGATAAACTTTGAGAAAACTAAACTTATAACAAATCTCGTAATGAGTGAAAATATAACTATTGACAATAATACCATACAACAAACAGACACTTACAAATATCTGGGACACGAAATCAAAATAAGCAGAGACAATCAAACACATGAAATACAGAGGCGAATAGGCCTAACTTGGGCAGCATTTGGCAAATTAAGCCATATTCTAAAAAGTTCAATTCCCATGTGTCTCAAGCGAAAGGTTTATAACCAATGTGTTTTACCTGTACAAACTTATGGAGCAGAGACTTTAACACTCACGCAAAAATCTGCGAATAAACTCAGAGTTACACAACGAGCCATGGAACGTGCAATGATGAACGTGAGCCTTCGAGACCACATAACAAACCAACAAATTAGGCAAAGATCAGGAGTTCAAGACGTCATCGAAAGAACCACGTCGCTTAAGTGGAACTGGGCAGGGCACTTAGCCAGAGCGCAAGATGGACGGTGGACAAGACGTATTATGGAATGGAGGCCCAGAAACTATAAAGGAAGCCGTAGACGACCACCGACTAGATGGACCGATGATATAAAACGTGTAGCGGGAAACTGACTACAAGCGGCCCAGTGTAGAGAACACTGGAAAGAACTGAGGGAGGCCTATGTCCAGCAGTTGACGCGATTGGCTGATTGATGATGATGATGAATAATTTTTAGACATGAAAAAATAATATTAATCATATTGTAGGTTAACCTGATAGATATGCAAACAGAGCCCAATGGTCCAGAAAACTTTATTTTAAACTACCAGGATCATTTGACTAAATGTTTATTTTTGAGGCCATTGAAAACCAAAACAGCACTTGGAAGCTGACCATTTGGTTGATATTTTTTGTCTAATAGGTGCTCTATATACCTTATAAAGTGATAACAAGCATAAGTTTGCCAACTCGGTTATTGCAGAAATAACTACTATATGGCCTTGTCTAAAAATAGTTCACGGTCGACCAAGACACACACATACTCAAGGCTCTGTAGAGAGGGCGAATCAAGATGACCGGGATAAGTTGATTACCTGTGTTAACGATAATAATAATACAAAATGGTTCAAAGGGTTGAGATTTTTACAGTCCAAGAAAAACAGATCTTTTTATAGAGGAATTGGTAGGATCCCTTATGAGGCCATGTTTGGCAGCAGACAAAAAATGGTTCAGAAGATGCAGAACTTCTGAAAGATGTCTTTAAAAAAATACAAAATAAAGAAGATTTGGAAGAATTAATAAATAGTATGGGAAACAAAGATGATGATGAATATTTAAAAAGTGGAAAAAAAAGCAGCAGTCTAGAACCCTGCCAAAAGAATTTAGAGAATGAAGACAAATATAAGAATTAATCTTTAGAAATCCTGGACAATAATAACCTGACAAAATTATTAAAGATGCACCCAATATACAAGAAGGCAAAGTTGACGGCAATTTCAATGACCAGTTTGTTAACCCAAATAAGTAAGAGAATATTGAATTGGATAGAAAAATTACATAAAATGATGTGAGTTCAAGCATCAAAGATGATATGTGAGTCAAATAAAACATTTTGATGAATAGTTCAAATGTATCATTCCCCGCGTCTCGTAAAGCAGTTTTAAAGTTGTCGTTTTGATCTATTGTATCCATTCTTATTTATAGGATTACGACTTGTCATATGCGCCTGGCTTTTCTTTTTTTTGCAACAAGACGTTTTATATATACAGTTATGTTGGTGTCACTTGGTTCTTTTTCATTCTGGGGGGCGGGAGGTGGTGTAGCTATTTCAGCGGCTGCAAATATATTTTGGGTATAGTGGACATTATCGATATCGTCGTGTTGCTTTAATTTTCATTTATGTAAGACTCGAATACATTTCAGTCGGTCTCTGATGTTGTCAACTTAGGGATATTCGGACGCTTTATAATAGATAGTGTGACTATTATGGGAGTATGGTCGGTGTACAGATCCCAGTATGCTTGTATGTCAAAACAATTTAAGGCCATGCTATGGAGGATAAAGAAGTCGAGTAGATCTGGGATTTTCTTTGGGTCTGATGGGTAGTAGGTGGGTTGCCCTGTAGATAAGTAAGTGATTTGTAACTGTTTGTGTTAGCTATGGCTTGTCTGAGATTTTTTCCCCCTTGTCGTACATAGTCCCGACCCCTCAGTCTGTATGCTTGTTATTCCAGGCACCTCCAATTAAGAATTTGCTTGATAGATGTTTGTTGAAGTCTTAATTTCTGGTGTGGTGATATTATGCCTTGAAGGGCTGAATGTGGTATTTTGTTATATACAATAATAGCAGCGCCACCGTGTGCTGTTCCATCAGGATGGTTGGTGTAATTTTTTTCTGTTTAACACCTAAGTTTCGCATTGTGAATCTTTGTATTATATTTATCTAGTCAGGTCGTAACGCTTCTTGTTGAAGCTTAAATTTGCTTGTAGAAGTACAGTCTACTTCAAGCATCAGCAAAAAGCTTTAGTACCTGATTTGACAATGGCAAGTGGGATCTTGCTGAAACGTCGTCAAAATAATGGTTTTTCTTAAAACAAAACTATTCAACGCGAAGTCAAAATCACAGAAAGCGTATATATATATATATATATATATATATATATATATATATATATATATATATATATATATATATATTTTGTTGTATTTTTGAATGTCCACTAGCAATAAAAACCGATATACAAATTTTATTACTTAAATAAAAATTAAGATTATTGATATTTCATAAAGACACGGGCATATAAAGTTTCAAACATCCTGTATAAGACAAAATATGTATTTTAAGTTGTTCAAAGAATTGTTCATTAGGCCTCAGAGACAAGACTTTCAAATATTATCGATAAGAAATTTAAATAAGTCGGTTATTGTGAAATGGATTTACCCGTAATAAAAGTGTATATAGAAAGTGTTTAAACAATAGACCGGGATGTGCGGTGGTTTTTCCCCCCGAAAGATTATATCGGTAAAAGTTTATTAACAAAAGACATTGAATTGAGAAACAGGTATCGTTTGTAGCTATTAGTAAGAAATATTTGTAAAGCAGATAGATTTAGTTAGAATAATTAAAGAATGTTGTTTTCTGGAATTACCCGAATGACGTTTTAATAGAGAGAGTTGGTTGATAACGATATACGTCACAGAGGTAGAAGATTTTTATTGGTCAATTTTTGAATGCAAGGAGGGGTGGTTTTGGCTATGAGATAGGAGAGAGGAATGGAGTTAGTCAGTTTTCGTCGCCCAAGAAGGAAGGAGCTTTGTGGTTTGTGTTTGTTTGAAGTCCCGAAGACGTAATTTACCGGGTGTGTTTATTTGCGGTGTAAAAGCTGATGAGTGTGAGGAACGGGGTACAGAGAGATAGAAAAACCAAAAGGTTATAAGAATATTAATAGCAGACGAAGCCGGAAACATTTGAAGTTATAAACAGGCGCGGAGATTGGTTCAAAAGGAGGCTGCATAGAATTACACGAGTTGTTGGGTTGCAGATACAAGGACAGAGAGGAGAAAGGTGTACGTCTTCTGGACCAAAATAGGAGCAGAAGCAGAGAAAGGTTTTTTTTTATGGCGTGGCCATAGAATTCCAACGGCAGATAACGAAAGGTCAGTCAATTTTCATTAGAGCAGGAGTGTGGTTTTCATTTATAAATTAAATAAATTGAATAAATTATAGAGACAGTTAATTTTGCGATCATTTAAAAAAGAAAAAATTATAAAGAGAGCTTAGTTATAACACATATTAAAAATCAATGTAAAATAACATTTGGGTCCATGATAGAAAACAACTTCTCATATATTTAAAGTATTGTATTGCAAATATTACCGGATTGATTGTTATATAAAATTTCAATAAAATAAAGGACATCTCACATATACTTCAGTTGAAATTCTGTGTATTTTATTCAGGTCATATTACCTATCCCAATTAGGAAGCCAATTGGAAAATATTTTGAATCCACGATCAAAGGTAAATAGTACAAGTTAAATATCCTGAGATTGTAATTAATTAATGCTGATTTATTGTGATTAATTGGAGATTAGATCATTTAATAAATATAGACAGGATCTTTTCTAAATAAGCAATAGAATACAATTTAAATAGCATAACAAAATGGCCCCCAACGTGTAAAGCTTTGAAAAATATTTCTAGTTGGCAAATTTGAAAGGATAGGAGTAGACGAGCAGATATTTGAAAGTTTATATGCCGTGGATAAAGTGAAATATTATGTAAAATTTGAGGACATAAAGATTTATATATTTTTTTTAAGATACAATTTACCATAATTGATTTATTCGTGATATTGACAATTTATAGGTTACCATAATTGATTTATTTGTGTGATATTTACATTTGATAATTTTACCATACGTGATTTATTTGATTGAATTTGACATTTGATATTTTACCATTTGATTTATTTGTGGGATATTGAAATTTGATACTCGTACTCAAGAGTTATTACATTTGAACAAGAAAAAGTCCCGTTTGTTGCAACAGACCAGTAGAATTTTATATTTGGCGGGGATAAAAACAGAATAAATGCCAAACACAAGAAACAAGAGCAAAGAGAACAAAAAACAAGAAGATAAATCAGAACAGGAAGAATATTCAGACCAGGAAGACGTATTAGACACAACAGTAATGGAGACAGAAAAACAAGAATCGGGAATAGAAAAATTAATACAAATGATGCAACTCCAATCACAGAAGATTGATGAATCACAACAAAGAACGGAACAAAAATTGGATGAATCACAACAAAGAACGGAACAAAAATTGGACAAATTGGAAGAAAACCAAAGAAAAATGGAACAAAAAATGGAAACGCGTATGGACAAATATGAAAACGAAATAAAAGTCTGTTTAGAAAGAAGTAGGGAAGAAACAGAGAGGAAACTAGAATTGCAGAGAGAAGAAATCGAAACTAAGATGAAGGATATTCAGAGTATGCAAGAAAGGGAATTAGAACAGATAGAAATAAAATTTGAAAATGCGCTACAAGAAGACCGGAAAGAAACGGAAAGGAGATTTAAACAAATTGCAGAGATGGAGATAAGAGGAATAGAAAGAAAGGAAGTTATCGTACATAGCACAGAAGACGTAAAAGTACGATTTGGCGGGGATATAAGGAAACTACACCCAGTGCCTTTTATAAATATCCTAAAGGAAAAAGTCAAATACATAGGACCGTTTGCAACAGCAAAGGAAACCATCAGAAACCATCTCAAAGAAGAGGCAAATCTTTGGTTTGTCAGCAAGGAAGACGAATTTGACAATTGGCAAGATTTTGAGAGAAGATTCTTAAATTATTTCTGGGGAAAAATCCAGCAACTACAAGTAAATAAAGAGTTACAAAATGGAAAATACCATGAGAGGATGGGCGTATCAGAAAAGATGTACGCATTACAACTCTATAATAATGCAAAACATTTGCAATATAATTATTCATCAGAACAATTGGTAGAGTTGATATCGCGACACTTTGAAGATACCTTGGAAGACCACATAAATCTCCAAAATTACAAGGACATTGATAGCTTATGTCAATTTTTGCAAATGAGAGAATCACGTAGGCATGAAAGAAGAGAAAGAAGACCGCAAGAAAATTATAGACAAAGAGAAAACCAAGAATATAGAGATAGAGGTCAAAATTTTAGAAGAGATTATCCAAGACGAGAATTCATACCTAGACGGGGATACGAAAATAGACCGAAAGGAAGAGAGAATTATGAACCCAGAACCCAGAGATGGAATGAAAACAGGGATCGGGAAAATCAGAGTAGAAATAACCGCCCATACCAAGGAAACAGATACAATAATCCACGGAATGAACAGGAATCTCGCGGTAACCGATACGGGAATGATAGACCAAAAGAGAACAGAAGAGAAATAAATAATATGCAAAGAGAAGAAAATGAATATGAGAGAGAAGATGACGGGCGAGAAAACACAGAAGAACAACAGGCGTGTTTTCAAGAAGGCGCTCACTAAAAACGAAGAAACAAACAGGAATTTTTTGTCACCCCAAGGAATTTATTAAAATGGCAGGAAACAATGAAAAGAGAAATGGAGTTAATTTAAAATTTGTGGATGGATTTATAAATGAGAAACCAATTAAAATTATGATAGACACAGGCTCTGAAATAACACTGGTCAACAGAAAATTAATCGAAGAAGTAAATTTAACAAGTCTAATTTATAAAATACCTAGGGTGAATTTAGTGGGCGCAAATAAACGGACATTGGCAACAATAAATGAAGGTATACGAGTAATGGTACGATTGAAAAAAAATATGTATGCACTTCAATGTGTAATAATGCCGAATATGTCACATGACATGATTGTAAGCGTTGACGAATTAACGGAAAAACATGTAGTGATCGACTTCAAAACCAATACGATGAAAATAACAAAGGAAAAAGAAGAAGAACAGGATAAGGAACAAGAGAAACAAATTACGGACGAATCAGAGAAAGAACAAACGGTGGAAATGAACCTGGTGACGAAGAAAGGAAAAGGAAGAAAGAGGGGAAAAGGTCAGAAAAAGATCAAAGAAAAAAAAACCTGGGATTCCTCAAAAGATGAGACGAGCTCAGGAGAAGAAGATGGAAAGATTTTGACAAGAAATGAAAGCAAAACTTGGGATTCCTCAAAAGAAGAGACGAGCCCAACAGAAGAAAAAACAAAGGAAAATGAAGAGGACACAATGGAGACAGTGGTGTTTGAAAAAGACACGGAGTACACGGTGAATATGTGCGAAGAATTTGATGGGAGAGACACAAAATGGATATGTGGAGAAGGCAAAGAAAATGATTTGCGTAAAATTTTAAGAGACTATGAAACGCTGATAAATAAGGAAAACCGAGTGGCCACAAATACGTAGCACAAGTACAGTTAGCATACAGGAAGTGCGTTTTAGTTTGTCTCGAGAAAATTTAGTTGCATAGATTGATAAATTTTATCGATTACAAAGGCGGGGATTTGTTGTATTTTTGAATGTCCACTAGCAATAAAAACCGATATACAAATTTTATTACTTAAATAAAAATTAAGATTATTGATATTTCATAAAGACACGGGCATATAAAGTTTCAAACATCCTGTATAAGACAAAATATGTATTTTAAGTTGTTCAAAGAATTGTTCATTAGGCCTCAGAGACAAGACTTTCAAATATTATCGATAAGAAATTTAAATAAGTCGGTTATTGTGAAATGGATTTACCCGTAATAAAAGTGTATATAGAAAGTGTTTAAACAATAGACCGGGATGTGCGGTGGTTTTTCCCCCCGAAAGATTATATCGGTAAAAGTTTATTAACAAAAGACATTGAATTGAGAAACAGGTATCGTTTGTAGCTATTAGTAAGAAATATTTGTAAAGCAGATAGATTTAGTTAGAATAATTAAAGAATGTTGTTTTCTGGAAATACCCGAATGACGTTTTAATAGAGAGAGTTGGTTGATAACGATATACGTCACAGAGGTAGAAGATTTTTATTGGTCAATTTTTGAATGCAAGGAGGGGTGGTTTTGGCTATGAGATAGGAGAGAGGAATGGAGTTAGTCAGTTTTCGTCGCCCAAGAAGGAAGGAGCTTTGTGGTTTGTGTTTGTTTGAAGTCCCGAAGACGTAATTTACCGGGTGTGTTTATTTGCGGTGTAAAAGCTGATGAGTGTGAGGAACGGGGTACAGAGAGATAGAAAAACCAAAAGGTTATAAGAATATTAATAGCAGACGAAGCCGGAAACATTTGAAGTTATAAACAGGCGCGGAGATTGGTTCAAAAGGAGGCTGCATAGAATTACACGAGTTGTTGGGTTGCAGATACAAGGACAGAGAGGAGAAAGGTGTACGTCTTCTGGACCAAAATAGGAGCAGAAGCAGAGAAAGGTTTTTTTTTATGGCGTGGCCATAGAATTGCAACGGCAGATAACGAAAGGTCAGTCAATTTTCATTAGAGCAGGAGTGTGGTTTTCATTTATAAATTAAATAAATTGAATAAATTATAGAGACAGTTAATTTTGCGATCATTTAAAAAAGAAAAAATTATAAAGAGAGCTTAGTTATAACACATATTAAAAATCAATGTAAAATAACATTTGGGTCCATGATAGAAAACAACTTCTCATATATTTAAAGTATTGTATTGCAAATATTACCGGATTGATTGTTATATAAAATTTCAATAAAATAAAGGACATCTCACATATACTTCAGTTGAAATTCTGTGTATTTTATTCAGGTCATATTACCTATCCCAATTAGGAAGCCAATTGGAAAATATTTTGAATCCACGATCAAAGGTAAATAGTACAAGTTAAATATCCTGAGATTGTAATTAATTAATGCTGATTTATTGTGATTAATTGGAGATTAGATCATTTAATAAATATAGACAGGATCTTTTCTAAATAAGCAATAGAATACAATTTAAATAGCATAACAATATATATATATATATATATATATATATATATATATATATATAATGAAGTAAGTTCCAAAAGAAATAAATCTTTTGATCAGGAGGATATCGGTCAAAGGAGAAATAATAAAAGGAAATCACAGTTCCATTCTCATATTTGAAGACGTTTCGCTTATTGAATTTACAAGCTTCATCAGTTCAATCTAAAAAAAATATAATGGTGGTAGACAATAATATAAAAACATGGAAAAAGGACTTACGAATGGTGAGTGAAGAATAATAAGGTGTAAAACAAACACACCATTCTCTTGGTAACCGTGGTCAAAATACTAAAATGTTGGTGTTGAAATAGTAGCTTAAATGTTTCTATGTAGTAGTTCCCATGAATTACAGTGCGAAAAAGATTTGCTTAAAAGTGAAAGAATGAATAAAAACTACTACAAAGATCTATAAAAACCCGTCATATTCCACGTAAAAAAACTAAAGTTTAACAGTAAAGTGTAGATATAAAATTAAAAAATGTAACAAACACACTGGCATAGAGCTGTTGTTATAAAAAAGTTAACATTAAAAAAGATTTTGTACTTCACTTTAGGGCGCATTTCAAATTAAAGGATTCTAACCCAAAAACGAATGTCAAGTTGCCGGCATTTTCAATGAAGTAGAATATGTGTCTTTCATAGTTGTGAGTTGATACAACTTTTAGGGAGTATGAGACAAGCAGGCGCAATACACAAGAACATTGTAATTTTTTTAGATTGAACTGATGAAGCTTGTAAATTCAATACGCGAAACGTCTTCAAATATAGGAATGGAACTGTGATTTTCTTTTATTATTTCTCATTTTACCGATATCCTCGTGACCAAAAGATTTATTTCTTTTGGAACATACTTCATTGAATAATTGTTTGACGGCCGTACTCCTATATATATATATATATATATATATATATATATATATATATATATATATATATATATATATATATATATATATATATATATATACATCTATATATTAAGGGTCTATATTTTTTTTTATTTCTAGACATATTGATGAATTTTTTTTCTGATATCCTTTTACAAAATCAATCTCCGTTGACATATAAAGTTTAACTTTTTATCATCTCGTCTGGATACTTGAATATACCACTAGCGACATTATATTAATTGCCTGACGTCCATATTTACTCATAGTGGTCTGCTGCTCATTTGGAATTTATCAGCTTAACACAAAAATTCATTACTGGTCCACAAAAGCGTTCATGCAGAAAGGTTTATGGCGAAATCCTTTGGGAAGTTTTCGCGGATAAATGATACAATGTCCGTTTGGTCGTTTCGAGAGTGCCTGGATGTTTTTAAAATCTCTCTTTTTGTATAAAAAAATCTGAATATTTGTGGTGTTTATTTAATTTTTTCATAAAACTGTGTTCTTTTAAGTGAAAAATGTGATTAAGTTGTAAATTTTTATGTATGTGTTAAGTATACTATTATAATTAATTAATATAATAACCATATATTATATTCTATAATTTTATGACTGAAATATGGTATTACGGTTAGCGGACCGGCGGAAAAGTGACAAGTACAAAACTTGTTACTATAATAACTATTTATATTTACGGGCTCGGTAATTATGGCCACTCAAACAGAGGCGATTACAAATAACATTACAAGAGGTATAGTAGCTAGTAGCATTAATTTATGTCATATAAAAATATTTTAGAGTTTATGTTACAATACATAAATATTGATCTGACATTAAAGAAAAAGAAATACAGAAAGAAATGGTTAAAATAGCAAAAGAAGAAAAAACTAAAGGAAAAGAGATAAAATAGGCTATAAGAAGTTGTTCGTGAACGGAAAGAATGGATATAACATGAAGAACAACAACAACTAAAAGAAAATACCAAAAAAAAATTTCCAAAAAATTGGTAGAAGAAAAATAAGCGGGAAGATTTGATACCGAAACGGCAGTATCGGTAGTTGTAGTTGTCTACTGTATATTCATCTATTAGGCCTTGTTCGATCTCGTTTCTCGGTCCTCTGGCGGTGATTTGTTGCCATCGTCGAATGAACCTCTGCATGCCGATGTGGACTTCGTTATTTCGTCCAATTCGAGCTTACAGAGGCATATCTCTTAGGTCGTCGAGGATGGGATGTTACGAATCCTCTTCGTCTTCGTCTTCTACCGGACACTATCTTGGCAGGAGATGCGATCAATTTGACTGTCTTCATCTTATTCTGTGGTTTGGTCATCTTATGCTGAGTTTCTGGAGAGGTGGCAAGAAAGTTGATTTTCTTTTCCTAGTAGGTGAACTACCTCAACTTGAATTCTGGCAGTAGCAGTGACCATCTGGACAGTGACTTTATCAGCTTGGTATTTATCTGACCATAGCAGCACTGTACTGTCGGCGAGAAGAGTGAATTTTTGTCCTGGAGGAAGTGACGAAACTTCTTGTATGCCCATATGACTGCTAAGTACGCTTATTTACTAATGTGATATTTTCTTTCGGCTGGTCGAAGTTTGATGGAAGCATAGGAAATTATCTTCCAGACTTCGGTAGAGCCTTGAAATAGGACGGCTTTCATAGCGTATTAGGAGGCATCAGTCTGCAGGCATAATCGCTGCTTCGTGTCAGGTCGTTCTATGTGAAGATCTCCAGATAAGGCTGTTTTTAACTGGTTGAAAGCTATTTCGGCTGTTGGCGTCTATTTAAAATATTTCTTCTTCAATGGTAAATCAGTCAAAGGAGTGATAATGTCAGCGAAGTTTAAAACATAATCTCGGAGCCAGTTTGCCGTCCCAATAAAACTTCACAGTTGTTTGACCGATTTGCATCGCTGAAAACCTCAGATTTTCTCACTATGTTTTTCTAACGGTTGAATATCTGTGTAGGTATCTTTGTTGTCCAAATACTCTGTGTTGGTAGTAAACCGACATTTCTTCAACAACACCCAGAGACCATGAGCCGTTCTGGTACGAGGTGAATATGTTTTTGATAGTAATCCCAAGAGTTGGAATATATATGATATCGTCCATATAGACCTTTACAAATTCGTCTATGAAACCAGCGAAGACTAATGTAACCAATTTTTGAGTCCGAATGGCATAATTACGAACTCATAAGCTAATTCGTCGGGTAGACTGAATGCTGTCAATGGAACCGAATCTATTTGTAATGTGATTTGCCAAAAACCACTCTTAACCCTCTATTGCATAATGGACCCAAACGGGAACTCAATATATAAAATTTCCATGAGTATTTGCTATCGACAATTTTAAGCGCGTACACATCTTATTCCCTTTTGGGAACGTTCATTCTTAGATGTGTATTGTGTGTTGCCGATATACCCACCGGTTATTTCAATAAATAGCAGTTTTGTTTGAAGTGACCTTCGAGTAAGTTGTTTGTTTAGCACGTGTATTTTATTTTCAAATATCAGCTAAAAATAAGGTAAGTTTGATAAATAAAAATTATATACACGTTTATAAGTGTTGTAAGGATCTACTGATATATTGAAATAATAAATTTACTTTGTTGTTAGAATTTGCCCCAAATTATTACTGTTCCCGTACGGGAACATTGTGTGCTAAAAGTAAATTTTGAAACTGAAAAAATTTAATATTTTATAGCTTGTTTTTATCAAGTTGGTACTTATTTAATGCATTATTGGTTTAAATAAATTAATTTGAATATACCTGAAGTAAACTTTTTTTTTCAGAAAAAAAATGGATGAATTTGAAAGTATTCTACCAACATCGTTTTACAACAATAAAGCAAAAACTATTCAGCCCTATAAGTTACGACAGATTCCATCTGAAAGTGAAGATTCGGAACTATCTGATGAAGATAATGTTGAGCCGTTAGCTGCACAAACCACCCGGCCCAGAGTAATCATTGACAGTCAAGAAGACTCTGATAATGAAGATGATAATTTATCAACCGATGATTCGGATACTGAACTACCTACTAAACAAAAATCTAGCAAAAAAAGTCAAATGACATGGCATCCTTCAAAAACTGTGCGAAATATAGATGAACTGCATTTTGAAGGTAGTGAATTACTTCCAATCAACATATTGCAGCTCAACTCTCCTTACAAATTGTTTAGTTTTTTTTTTGACACCAGATTTTATAATTGAGGTAGTTCGACAAACTTGTATATACAGCGCTCAAACAAATCCACAAAAGCCAATTACCACATGTCCTGTAGAAATTGAAAATTTTATGGGGATATTGCTGTGGATGTCTCTAATAAGACAACCTACTACAAGACGCTATTGTTCTCCGACAACAAGAATTTCACAAGTTGCAGATGTAATGCCTATCAATAGTTTTGAAACAATCAAAAGGTTTCTTCATTTTAGTAATAATTTAGAAAATACGCGCAGTCTTGACAAAATAGCGCCTCTGATTGAACAAATAAAAATATCGTGTTTGCAAATACCTTTAGAAGAACACTTATCTTGTGACGAACAAGTTATATCGTTCAATGGACGTTCGAGCATGAAGATATACAATCCCAAAAAGCCTCATAAATGGGGATACAAGATGTGGGTTCTCTCAGGAATCTCAGGATTTTCATATAATTTTGAAATTTTGGCTGGAAAAAATGGTTACACAGAATTACCGAATGAAGTAAATTTGGGAGCTGCTAGTAATGTTGTAGTTCGGTTGAGCAGAGAAGTACCATCCAATAAACATCACAAACTCTTCTATGATAATTATTTTTCAAGCATACCACTGGTGTCATATTTGTCAAAACGAGGCATACATTCTATCGCAACAATCCGTACAAATCGAATTCTCAATTATAAAGGTTGGCAAAAGAAGGAAATTAAAAAATTACAAAGGGGTAGCATTAAGGAACACTCTGGCACGTATGAGAATACTGCAATACATACAGTCCAGTGGTGTGACAACAAAATTGTGTCTTTACTGTCAGATTATTGTGGAACTCAACCAACAGCCAAAGTGGAAAGATTCTTTCGCACCGAAAGAACTAGGAAAAAAATTGATTGCCCAGACATTGTACAACAATACAACAGGCACATGGACGGTGTGGATCTGCAAGATTCCTTATTGGGATTATATCCAATCAAAATCAAAAGTAAAAAATGGTCCACCGTATTTTCTATCATATGCTGGATGTAGCAGTAGTCAATGCTTGGCTATTAGACAGGCGAATTAAAAAACAAATTGGAAAAACTGAAGAGATTATACCACTGCTGAATTTCAAAACAATTCTAGATGAACAACAAACTAACAGTGGTCTTTTACAAAAAAGAAAAGTAGGTCGTCCTAGAAGTTCTACACCCGAACAACCATCCAAAAGAAGATGCATTGAACCTAGACCCAATATATATGTACAAAACAGTTCAGTTTTCACACTGGCCAAACTGGACTGTAAACAGGTAAAGATGTAAGTTGATAAACTGTAAAGGAAATCAAGGGTCCAGTGCGAGAAATGTAAGGTGCATTTATGCTTTCATTCTAAAAGTAATTGTTTTAAGAAGTTTCACAATTTGGAATAGTGTGTTACTGACAATACATCTATCTAATGTGTATGACAATTGGTTCTAATAAAAGTTTTTATACATAATGTTTCCAAATGGGCACACATTTTTTTTTTCAAAAACTGGATCATTTTCAAAAAACTATATATATCGGTGAATTCTACATACATCTATTAAGAGTAATTTAATATAATTTTATTTTATTTCGTCAAAAAATAAAATAAAATAAATTCATGCAATAGAGGGCTAACTGAATAAAGTATAAACTGAACTGTACTATAAAACTAAATAGTTTCAGCCTTTTATATGTAAAACTGAATTCAGTGGTGAAAGGGTTAAGAAAAGAAGAAGGTATTGCCGCCTAAACCAGAGGGAGGTTCATCAGCTTCACAGTGGAGAGTCAAATGAATTGGAACGAAATTCGTCTCGACAGAGTCGAAGGGCTGTATTATGGATAGAGTTCAAAGAGTGCATATCCCTCTTGGAAGCTAAAATATAAGCAATGCTGCCATAATCTAATATAAAGCGAATAAGTGCTTTATATACTTTGAGGACCGACCTTTCGTCTACATCCAGTGATAATGAGACAGTGTTTTAAGAATATTTAATCTTATGTGGCAGAAATTAGATGATTAAAGCTACATCTGTCAAATTGACTGTCATTTATTTAGTCAGTTTTGTATGAAGATGGCATAAAACAACACGTTTTATTTTTAACAAATGATATTTTTGTCTTCGAAATGGGTGTTCTGTTTTAGCTACTATCATTGATACTTAGAATCCCATTACAAACCTATGGTTTTACGAGGAATATAAAATATGGATATCACATGCTACGCATATAAATATATTATCCTTTGTAAACGTTTTTACTTTATGGTTTTTCGCTTTAAATCAACTTATAAACCAAATTGCCTCGAGCGCATTTCGCATAAAACGTTTTTATACCAGTGTCTTAACACCCCTATATAAACAGATATATTTCTGTATTTATCTAATAAGAAGAAAATACGTGCCTACGCTACCAGCATCTAAATTCAATCGCTTAGGCTTACCCGCTGCCAAATTCATTTTATTTTATGATTATCAGCTACTCGGAATCGTATAGAACGGGATTACTCGTTTTTGCATTAAGAATTTAAACTTCCGCCAAATGGAACAGTGCCACGAATATCCGGCAACATTTCGAGAATATGCTCACAGATATAAAATAAATTTGGCACAAGCGTAGTTGGAGGAACAGGGTAAGGGAACTGTGAAATACCGCAATATATTCATTACATTAAATAATATTAATTTTTAATTAAAATAAGTAATATACGCTTCCTAAAAAATTGAATAACTTTTCAATATTTCGTTTATAAATGACAAAATAAGTATATTTATTATTATATAAAAATGATGTTGAGAATTATCGAGCGGTTTGTAGCCAATCTGTATTACCCAAACTTTTTGAGTGTCTTGTAAGTAACTTTTTGACATGGAATTGTAAAAATTTAATTGATGTTAGACAACATGGCTCTTCTAAGGGTAAGTCTACATGCACGAACTTAATATTGTATACGAATTTTATAGCTAATTCAGTGGAACAGAAGGGTCAGGTTGACGCTATCTACACAGACTTCTCAAAAGCCTTCGATAGAGTTAACCATGATCTGCTTATTGCTAAATTAAATGGCTATGGATTTGGAGGTAAAATAATTGAGTGGATAGGTAGTTATATATCTGGTAGATGTCAGTATGTTAAATATGGAAATTGTTTATCTCAACGAGTATCTGTAACCTCAGGAGTTCCTCAGGGGTCGCATATTGGGCCTCTCTTATTTAATATATTTGTTAATGATATATCAGTGACTAAAAATAGTAATTTTCTAATGTTTGCTGATGACCTTAAAATATTTCGAATAGTTAATGACCTAGTTGATGCCTCTTTATTACAGAATGACATTAAAAGCTTAGCTAGTTGGTGTGAGGTAAACATGCTATACTTAAATATACAAAAATGTTTTAAAATTACTTTTGGAAGATCAAGAGAGTTTGTAAATTATAATTATTATATAAATAATGTACCTTTAGAGGCACGTCATAATATTAAAGATTTAGGTATAAATTTTGATTCTAAACTTACTTTTAAAAATCACATTAACGAAACTTCAGCTAAAGCTTTAAAAATGTTAGGATTTATTCTTAGAAACTGTAATCAGTTTTCAGTACAAACTTTAAAAATGTTATACTTTAGTTTAGTTCGATCAGTTTTGGAGTATGGTTCTCTCATTTGGTCTCCTTCATATAACAGTGACATCTACAGTATCGAGAGAGTTCAAAATAAATTCTTGAGGGTATGTGCTTACAAAATTGGTTTTCTTAGACAGCAATACACATATGATGATATACTGTCAATACTTAATATCTCATCACTACATGATAGACGATGTCAAGCGGATTTATGTTTCCTTTTTAAAGTTATAAATGGATATGTTCAAGATCCAGAGTTACTAAGTTTAATAAGTTTTAATGTTAATACTCGAAGAACTCGTAACACTGAGATTTTCAACATTCCATTCCACAGTACGAATTATGGCCAAAATGAACCCATTACAAGAATTTTACGAACTGCTAATGAGCACAGCAATAATTTAGAGTTATTTGGAATATCTACAGCAGCATTTAAGAAATCATTTGAGCGATTTTGAGCATTATTTAATACCTTAAGTTACCATTTTAATTGAATTTTGTTTGATTTTAATTTTGGTTTGTTTTTTATTAACGCAACCTATGTATACCTAAGCTTTGTAAAGGTTGACGTCATATTTATGTAAAAATGGTATATCCGTTAATTAAATAAATAAAATAAAAAAAAATAATAAATGGGGCCCGCGTAGCGCAAGCGGTAGTGTGCTTGCCTCGCATGCCGGTGGTCGTGAGTTCGAATCCTACCGCCGGCAAGAACAACTAGGCATTTTTAAAATGTCTATAGGCCCCAGGTCGACTCAGCCTGAATAAAATGAGTACCTTGGGTAAAACCAGGGGTAATAATAGGCGGTTGAAGCGTAGCACTGGCCATGTTACCTTCCTTGTATACCGTAGGCCCTAGATATAGCAGACTACCCTGCTATACTCCCAAAGCCGCGTGCGGTATAAAACGGGAGACTATTATTATTATTAAAAAAAATAAAATATATTAATGAAGTATTTCTTTAGTATTTAGAACAACATATTACAACCATCTTGTCTTGCGTACAATTTTTATAGTCTTTGACTTTGACATAAGCCAACCTACACTATTGTACCAACCTATACTTAACAACATATTAAACATAATTCTAAGTCTCTTAATTATGAGTGAACGTCATTTAAATTACTTACAGTTGTAGTAAGTTCTAGTTTATCGTAACTCTCATTGTCGGAAACATTGGACACCTGTTTGTTTTATTTGAAATCACTAACACAACTTGTTAAGTTTACCTCAGGATTTTCCGTCAATAGGGTTGCATTACTCTCTAGGTAGTTCAAAAAATTTTCAACTACATGAATTTCGCAAAAGGTTGACAATGGCAAATCATCTTCCAGACCTTGTAGCTCCAGATTTTTTACAATTTCTTCTTCATTACTATCGTTTTTTCAGAATCCTCACCAAATAAAACACTTTAAGTAACTGGAGAATTAAAAGAATATTTTAGGGATCTTCTAAACATCATACACGTAGAAGAGCATAAATAAGGGATCTATATCACAGCGGATATTCCCGTCAAAAATCCCTGTTTTAAAGAAACCCAAAAGACCTTAAATAAGCTGAAAAATGACAAAGCACCGGGTACAGACGAGATAC
Source organism: Diabrotica balteata (assembly GCA_918026665.1). Taxonomy (NCBI): domain Eukaryota; kingdom Metazoa; phylum Arthropoda; class Insecta; order Coleoptera; family Chrysomelidae; genus Diabrotica; species Diabrotica balteata. The sequence goes on along the minus strand of CAKJVB030000156.1, from coordinate 4,721 downwards.
CAGCAGAACTTCTAAAATATAGGGGAGACGCACTACATCGCAAAATCTACGAGCTAATAACGCACATATGGATAAAAGAAAGGATACCAGCACGATGGAAGAAAAACATAATAGTACCCATCCACAAAAAAGGGGACAAAATAAAATGCGCGAATTATAGAGAAATTTCACTCCTAAACACAGCATATAAAACTCTCTCAAACATCATTCTCAGTCGCCTAATCCCTTATGCTGAAAATGTCCTAGGAGAATATCAAGCCGGTTTTAGGGCAAACATATTAACAATAGATCAACTATTTGCGCTGAGATAACTTCTGGAAAAGGGATGGGGGTATAACAGACCCATACACAATCTTTTCATAGACTTGCGACAAGCATATGATAGCTTAGAAAATGCCATGGCGGAGTTCTCAATACCAAAGAAACTCATTCGGATGACTAAAGTCTGTATGAGGGGTGGAATATCTAAAGTACGTGTAAATAATAAATTGTCAAGCAGCTTTAAAATCAACAGTGGACTCAAACAGGGTAATGCGTTATCTTTTTAACCTTGTATTAGAGAAAGCCGTGAGGTCGGCCGAAATAAAAACAGAAATTGCTATCGGTTCAAAATCTCAAGCTGTTAATTGCATATGCAGAAGACATAAATCTCGTTGGAAACTCAATCCTATCCACGAAAGACATCTTCAACAAGGTGGAGGGAACAACAAGTGAAGTAGGGCTTAAGATTAATAAAGAGAAGACGAAATATATGTGTATAAAAAGAATGAGACGAAGAGACAGAATGGGACAAAATGTGACGGTCAATACCTTCAATTTTGAAGGAGTATAACGTTTTAAGTATCTGGGGGCTATAATCACAGCTAACAACGATGTTACTGAAAAAATAAATGACAGAATCCAATCTGCAAACCGCTGTCTATTCGCACTGGATAAGCTCCTAAAATCAAAAAATCTTACAAGGAGTTTAAAGATCAAAATCTACATAAATCTTGAATCGTTAGGTCGGCTAGCATGATGTTGATTATTCGAGCGGTGGATTTACAGAAGATTGTACGGAGGAGCTTGTATATC
>CAKJVB030000155.1:2022-30020 GCA_918026665.1 Diabrotica balteata | reverse complement strand
GATTTCTTGACACTATTGGTTCAGGTATATGTTCAGATTTGTGAAAGCGTCTTTGTTAGAACAATTGAAGGATCATACCTAACTTTTTCCGGGTGTGGCTTAAAATTGATTCAGATTCTATTTTTATTTTGTTTAAGGTATTATTTAGATTTTTCTCTACTTTAGCAACAAAAGTTTTTGGTTATGCAACAATAGATGTATCGTCTACATAATAAAATTCCTACTATTTACCGGTATGGGTTGTGTAAATGTTATACAGCGTAGGTGCGATTACGGTACCCCAAAGAAGACCGTTCTTCTACGTTCTCCATCTGCTATTCTTACCGTTGAGTGATACGAAAAATCTTATGTTGTGTAGGCATACACGGATAATACAAGTGAGTTTATTACCTAAGGGGATATCACATAGATTTTGAAAAAATGCCCTCTAATTTAAGGTGTCGTAAGCGGCATTGAGATTGACAAATACGACTCCTCATACCTGATATTTTTCATACCCGTCTTCGCTGTGTTGGGCAAGATTTAGTATTTGTGATGTACACGATCTTCCCTGTCATATATAGCCACTAATTTGAGTTCTTCTTCTATTATCGGTTTATATTAAGGATCATGTGCAGATTTATTTTGTGTAGCTGACAAAATAAATAGATATATTGGCCGATAGCTTTTGTGGTCGTTGGAGTTTTTGCCAGGTTAAAGTATAGTGACAACTTTGTCTTTGCTTTGCTTGTTTACAGACTTTAGATATTAGCCATTGTAGTATTTTTGGTCAAAATTTTATAATTAGTTTTGTGCTCAGATCCTCAATCGGGGGCCGTAATATTGTTTATTTTATACGTGGATAGTGGATCCAAGCTCAACCTAGTTAAATGGTTCACGCAGTGACTAGTTTGAGTCCTCTCATTTTAAGTTTTTCTTTGCTTCTTTGCCGGCACTTATTATGTAATCTTCTGCGATCAGTTTTATACCAAATACCCTAGGTTTGGCCCTCTATGTGCTTACTGCACTAGAAATACGTCACATTTGTGTTAAGCGTTTATGTCTGATAAAGTTAAGTAAAGTAGAGCGTATGTATAATACCCAGTTAAGTGACAATCATATTATTCATGTTAATGTAAAGTTAATATACTTTTTGCTTATATAATTACTCAATATAGTATTTGCTTTATTTATTACACCTTCCATCAGGCTTATGAATTGTCTTTATCTCTAGATATAGTTTACTTTATCTCTATAGAATAGTTGGTCCTAAAAAGGACCGATTTGACAAAACTCATATTGGACGAGTGATTGAAGAATTAACCAATTAATTAATTATTCATTACCCAAGGTACGCCCGATTGCAGTGGTCTTATTAGTACTAAAATTTTCGTGAAGGCTTCTACGTTGAACTCCATAAAAAATGACAAAGTATTTACTTTTGACTAAAAATCTAAATTTTACATACTGTTACTTTTATTCGATATTTCGAGTCAGATTTGTATAGTTATAACTGTAGCCATGGACTGACTGTAGCTAATATATAGACTCTTTGTAAAAAGTAAATGAGTTTGTAACATCGGTCACAACTCATATATGGATAATAAGGAAACAAACAGGTTAAAATAGGTGTACAAAATTTTAACTACATATATATCGGCGCCATTGTTCAGGAGATGAGGTTATCCCAGAGATTAAAGTTTACATTCTTTTACATGGATATTCTAGGTTCTATTTACTTATTTTCATTACTAAAAAGTATATTTATAATAAAGGCCTTAAACTGTCTTTAGATTCTATGAAATTTTTTTGGCATAGACTTTTAGTCATTCAGCCAGACTCAACATGGTACAAATAGTTGTTTGAGTTTATATTAATAAATATACAAAACAAAAGACAGGTAAACAGGGTCACTCACTTCTCGCCTAGAGGCCCATCAAGGCATTTTTTAAAAAGACGTACAACACTAGGCCACGGTAAGAAAGGAATTTGACAATTGGGTTAGAAACAAAGGTTACGTTAATAACTAATGCATTATTATTTAGATGGTTATTTTACTATCCTTTAAAAACATAACTAATGAATCATACACTGCTCTCGAGTCTAGTGATATCCATGAAAATTTAAACCTATGGAAATTGGCAAATTACAAAATACAGACATAATTCTGAATACCAACTTGGGACAAACAGTTTTCCCTCCTCAACTATTCAGTTACAATCTATAACGTGTAAACGCATACTTGGTTTATTGTTAGATACAATGAATTTCCATCAAGTAACTTTCAACAATGTGATAACAAATTGCTATATAACAGTACGAGGCAATATCATCATATTTGCGTTACATTAATATTTATGTGGCAATCAGCTGTAAAAGTCATTGCCGTTTTTTCCGATCGTATCATATTTTAGCATAGTCACATAAGAATTCTCTTTAAGCAATATACTATGTCATATTCTTCTGATTTATTTTGTTGACAATTTATTTATGCTTATTCGTTCACCTTTTGTAAAGCAGTCTGTTTAAATATTAGGGATTTATATAATCTTTTTGTTTATATAATTTGTTTATCGATTTTACTATTTTAGATAGAGTTTCATAATTATAGTTTTTTTTTATTTTTTCTATGGTAATACATATACATACCCAATTCGAAAGGGAGAAAACCAACGAGTTCTAAATTGAACATAGACATTCTTCTCCATTTCTTCCTATATGTTATATAGAGATTATCGTCATCGTATAGTCGGAACGCAACAGGATTTTATTACCATTTCTTCCTTTTTGTCTCCTCATTCCTATTGCAAACTCAGCCACATAAATGGCGTTTTAAAAATATATGTCAATATTGCCGAAGTGCCTTTCCTAGGATACTTTTTTTAAGCCTAGTTCGTTTGATTACATGTAATTGATTTGATAGTCCTCAACAGATATGTATTGATTGTAGGTAGGATAGCAGGTGTTGATAAATATGATGAGTCGGTAAGTAGTCTCATTATTCCTAAATCTGCGCCCTTCATCCGTGGACATCCTAAGGGCATTTTTTCTCTCGGGGCATCCTACCAATTTAACTTGGGAATGCAGTTAATGAGAGAGCCTTTGGATAAAGCCAGCGCAACTTTGGAGTTGAGATTTAGGTTCTTGTACCTCGTTGCTATCTTTATATATGTGTTTGACCTTGGCATTAGTTTCGTTCGGTATTGGTTAGTACTCGGACCTTTGTAAGTCGGGAAATACCTCTGATGGCTTTTCTAGCAATCCTGATCTAATTAATACGTTCTCGTTACATATCCACACATTAGCACTGGTTCACTGTTTTATATATCCTGATTTTAGAGATTTTATTAGGCTTCTGGATTTAAAAAGTGTTATAAGGGTTCTATATACATCAGTTAGCTACCTGAATTTTCCCTTTTATTTCTTATGTGACAACGTTATCTACGATATCTAAAACGCTGCAATCTTTCAAAATTATATAGCTTTATTGTTACGTTATGCCTTATACTCTACATCCTTTCTTTTGTATGTTAAAAAACATTTATTTGATTTTCTCCTTAGTGACTATTATACCGATTTAGCTGCTAGTAGCATTATTTTATAGCATTCTAATATTTAATTTATGGATTAAATTCGGATAGCAAATAAATATTCTTTACTTTCTCGGAGAAATAATATTCTAACACACAAAATCCTATTAAATTGCCAAAAACCTCCGTACATATTTTATTCACTTATGAGGGCAGTATAGTCCTAGACTGGCTAATTTTTGGATAATAGGAAACATGAGTGTAGCAGTTTTAATGTTTTCGGGACTGCTACTTGGTCTCGGGGAGCAGAAATATCATACCAAGGTATTGCATATAGGAATTGTTGCTTGAACTTTATTATTATTAAACAACACTATATTTCCTAGTAAAATCATTATGACTTTACAGTAAGACAAATTTTCGATGTTGGTTATGAAAACATCATGTACATACCACTAGGTTCCCTATGTCGATCTCCAGAAAAATCTTTGTAATAATGATACGGGAAACATAAAACCAAGAATGAAAATATGCGCCAAGAAACTCTGTGATATAACAGTCGAATAAAATACAGATTGTCGATTCAAATAGTCAAAAAATTAATGTACACCTTACTAAAATGGAAATATCGCCTATTTAAGATGTAATTCATTAAAGGCCCAAGGTACAAAGCATTCCTAGCATATGCTAATGACATAGATCTCATAAGAAACTCTCCCGTCCGCAAACATCTTCAATAAAGTAAAGAGAGCACGAAAAATCAACGAAATGAAAACCAAATACAAGCGAATCAACAGAAAAGACCAATTTAATAAATCTAGATAAAATATTAAAGTTAACAACTACAATTTCAAAAATATGGAACACTTTAAATATCTTAGATAAATAATCACTGTTAATAATAATGTCAATAACTAAATACTTTTAGCATAATTCAAATTTTAGACCTATTTTAATACATGGATGCGAATCATTGACATTGACTAAAAAAAATAAGGAAGAAGTACCAATATTTGAAATAAAAATAATTAGAAAAATGTTTTAACCTCATTATCATATCGCTACAAATCCGTATAGAATAAGAAACCATACTGAATAAAGAAAGCTTTTATATCGATATTGTTCAGAAAAATAAATTGCTTAAGGTAGATCGGGCACATGCATAGACGCCAATATATCAAACTTGTAAAACTGGTATGGAAGGAAGTTAGCACAGAAGAAAGAATGCCGCTTAGGCGTCTCAGTAAGCAATGGAGAGAAAACATCCCACTATATCTCAAAATATTAACATTTCATTTGAGTGGAAAATCGATCAACTTGGAGAAAATTTGTAGTTCGCGAAGACCCACCCAGTGTTGTAGCGCCACGTAATGATGGTGATTATGAAAAAGGAGAAATAGTGACAAAAAGTAATAAAAATGGACTAATGGAGCAAACCTGCTTTAAAATCTTGATTGGAGAGGATTAAAATGAAAGTATAAGAAATACAATGAATGATTGATGGATTCGAGAAACTTGAGACTTGAGAAAAGCACACTGACGTGTGTATCCATATTAAATTCCTTAGATTTTTATACTTTTTTTAGACTTTTATACTAATAGCTTTAAAATTGAATGTTTGGTGAAAATAGCTACGCGACTTTAATGCATCAAATAGTTTGTTACTTAAAAATTAACATATTAAAATTAGACAGCAAAAAATTGTAATATTAAAGATTAATTTATAAATTATTATAGTCTAATTTTAACTACTTCATGAAATAAATATTACACGCCATAAACTGCAGTAATTGAAAAATTATAAAGATCTTACAGAAGAGTTTCTTAAACTGTTAGACGATTACGCTACTCGATGTTCATATTAATAGGTTCCAAAATGTACCACCTATAAAATTTAAAAATCTACTACTAATACAATTATTGGCAACATCGCAGGAGTTAAGAAGTGTACGGGAAAAGTTATATACGGATCCCAAAAATGTTTGATCCTATTACGGACTCCACTTGATCCGACGTATTGGTCGGAGTCTACATAAAGCACTACTCAGATAATAATACACAGATAATAATATACAGGGCGTATATTCTCCTGGAGTTAGTATAATACCGTTTTAGTACGGAGCCCATATTAACCGCTAGAAGTATATATATACATATATATATATATATATATAATATATATATATATATATATATATATATAATTATATATATATATATACTCGTACTAAAACGGTATTATACTAACTCCAGGAGAATATACGCCGTGTATATTATTATCTGAGTAGCGCTTTATGTAGACTCCGACCAATACGTCGGATCAAGTGGACTCCGTAATAGGATCAAACATTTTGGGGATCCGTATGTAACTTTTATCGTACACTTCTTAACTCCTGCGATGTTGCCAATAATTGTATTAGTAGTAGATTTTTAAATTTTATAGGTGGTACATTTTGGAACCTATTAATATGAACATCGAGTAGCGTAATCGTCTAACAGTTTAAGAAACTCTTCTGTAAGATCTTTATAATTTTTCAATTACTGCAGTTTATGGCGTGTAATATTTATTTCATGAAGTAGTTAAAATTAGACTATAATAATTTATAAATTAATCTTTAATATTATAATTTTTTGCTGTCTAATTTCAATATGTTGATTTTTAATTAACAAAATATTTGATGCATTAAAGTCGCGTAGCTATTTTCACCAAACATTCAATTTTAAAGCTATTAGTATAAAAGTCTAAAAAAAAACAGTATAAAAATCTAAGGAATTTAATATGGATACACACGTGAGTGTGCTTTTATCAAGTCTCAAGTTTCTCGAATCCATCAATCATTCATTGTATTTCTTATACTTTCATTTTAATCCTCTCCAATCAAGATTTTAAAGCAGGTTTGCTCCATTAGTCCATTTTTATTATTTTTGTCACTATTTCTCCTTTTTCATTATCATCACCATTACGTGGCGCTACAACACTGGGTGGGTCTTCGCTAACTACAAATTTTCTCCAAGTTGATCGATTTTCCACGAATCTGTAATCAAATAAAATGTTAATATTTTGAGATATAATTGGATGTTTTCTCTCCATTGCTTACTGAGACGCCTAAGCGGCATTCTTTCTTCTGTGCTAACTTCCTTCCATACCAGTTTTACAAGTTTGATATATTGGCGTCTATGCATGTGTCCGATCTACCTTAAGCGATTTATTTTTCTGAACAATATCGTTATAAAAGCTTTCTTTATTCAGTATGGGTTCTTATTCTATACGGATTTGTACCGATATGATAATGAGGTTAAAACATTTTTCTAATTATTTTTATTTTAAATATTCGTACTTCTTCCTTATTTTTTTTAGTCAATATCAATGATTCGCATCCATGTATTAAAATAGGTCTAAAATTTGAATTATGCTAAAAGTATTTAGTTATTGACATTATTATTAACAGTGATTATTTATCTAAGATATTTAAAGTGATCCATATTTTTGAAATTGTAGTTGTTAACTTTAATATTTTATCTAGATTTATTAAATTGGTCTTTTCTGTTGATTCGCTTGTATTTGGTTTTCATTTCGTTGATTTTTCGTGCTCTCTTTACTTTATTGAAAATGTTTGGGGACGGGAGAGTTTCTTATGAGATCTACGTCATTAGCATGCTAGGAGTGCTTTGTACCTTGGGCCTTTAATGAATTACATCTTAAACAGGCGATATTTCCATTTTAGTAAGCTGTTCATTAATTTTTTGACTATTTGAATCGACAATCTGTATTTTATTCGACTGTTATATCACAGAGTTTCTTGGCGCATATTTTCATTCTTGGTTTTATGTTTCCCGTATCATTATTACAAAGATTTTTCTGGAGATCGACATAGGGAACCTAGTGGTATGTACATGATGTTTTCATAACCAACATCGAAAATTTGTCTTACTGTAAAGTCATAATGATTTTACTAGGAAATATAGTGTTGTTTAATAATAATAAAGTTCAAGCAACAATTCCTATATGCAATACCTTGGTATGATATTTCTGCTCCCCGAGACCAAGTAGCAGTCCCGAAAACATTAAAATTGCTACACTCATGTTTCCTATTATCCAAAAATTAGCCAGTCCAGGACTATACTGCCCTCATAAGTGAATAGAATATGTACGGAGGTTTTTGGCAATTTAATAGGATTTTGTGTGTTAGAATATTATTTCTCCGAAAAAGTAAAGAATATTTATTTGCTATCCGAATATAATCCATAAATTAAATATTAGAATGCTATAAAATAATTCTACTAGCAACAAAAACGGTATAATAGTCACTAATGAGAAAATCAAATAAATGTTTTTTAACATACAAAAGAAAGGATGTAGAGTAAGGCATAACGTAACAATAAAGCTATATAATTTTGTAAGATTGCAGCGTTTTAGATATCGTAGATAACGTTGTCACATAAGAAATAAAAGGGAAAATTCAGGTAGCTAACTGATGTATATAGAACCCTTATAACACTTTTAAATCCAGAAGCCTAATATAAATCTCTAAAATCAGGATATATAAAACAGTGAACCAGTGCTAATGTGTGGATATGTAACGAGAACGTATTAATTAGATCAGGATTGCTAGAAAAGCCATCAGAGGTATATCCCGACTTACAAAGGTCCGAGTACTAACCAATACCGAACGAAACTAATGCCAAGGTCAAACACATATATAAAGTTAGCAACGAGGTACAAGAACCTAAATCTCAACTCCAAAGTTGCGCTGGCTTTATCCAAAGGCTCTCTCATTAGCTTCATTCCCAAGTTAAATTGGTAGGATGCCCCGAGAGAAAAAATGCCCTTAGGATGTCCACGGATGAAGGGCGCAGATTTAGGAATAATGAGACTACTTACCGACTCATCATATTTATCAACACCTGCTATCCTACCTACAATCAATACATATCTGTTGAGGACTATCAAATCAATTACATGTAATCAAACGAACTAGGCTTAAAAAAAGTAACCTAGGAAAGGCACTTTGGCAATATTGACATATATTTTTAAAACGCCATTTATGTGGCTGAGTTTGCAATAGGAATGAGGAGATAAACAGGAAGAAATGGTAATAAAATCTTGTTGCGTTCCGACTATACGATGACGATGATCTCTATATAACATATAGGAAGAAATGGAGAATAATGTCTGGAGAATAATGGAATTTGACAATTGGTTTCTAACCCAATTGTCAAATTCCTTTCTTACCGTGGCCTAGTGTTGTACGTCTTTTTAAAAAATGCCTTGATGGGCCCCTAGGCGAGAAGAGAGTGACCCTGTTTACCTGTCTTTTGTTTTGTATATTTATTAATATAAACTCAAACAACTATTTGTACCATGTTGAGTCTGGCTGAATGACTAAAAGTCTATGCCAAAAAAATTTCACAGAATCTAAAGACAGCTTAAGGCCTTTATTATAAATATACTTTTTAGTAATGAAAATAAGTAAATAGAACCTAGAATATCCATGTAAAAGAATGTAATCTTTGATCTCTGGATAAACTCATCTCCTGAACAATGGCGCCGATATATATGTAGTTAAAATTTTGTACACCTATTTTAACCTGTTTATTTCCTTATTATCCATATATGAGTTGTGACCGATGTTACAAACTCATTTACTTTTCACAAATAGTCTATATATTAGCTACAGTCATGGACGTATCTATGTTTATACGTCTATGGCTACAGTTATAACTATACAAATCTGACTCGAAATATCGTCTAAAAGTAACAGTATGTAAAATTTAGATTTTTAGTCAAAAGTAAATACTTTTGTCATTTTTTATGAAGTTCAACGTAGAAGCCTTCACGAAAATTTAAGTACTAATAAGACCACCGCAATCGGGCGTACCTTGGGTAATGAATAATTAATTAATTGGTTAATTCTTCAATCACTCGTCCAATACGAGTTTTGTCAAATCGGTCCTTTTTAGGACCAACTATTCTATAGAGATAAAGTAAACTATATCTAGAGATAAAGACAATTCATAAGCCTGATGGAAGGTGTAATAAATAAAGCAAATACTATATTGAGTAATTATATAAGCAAAAAGTGTATTAACTTTACATTAACATGAATAATATGATTGTCACTTAACTGGGTATTATACATACGCTCTACTTTACTTAAGCTTATCAGACATAAACGCTTAACACAAATGTGAGGTATTTCTAGTGCAGTAATAAAATAAACAATATTACGGCTCCCGATTGAGGATCTGAGCACAAAACTAATTATAAAATTTTGACCAAAAATACTACAATGGCTAATATCTAAAGTCTGTAGACAAGCAAAGCAAAGACAAAGTTATCACTATGCTTTAACCTGGCAAAAACTCCAACGACCACAAAAGCTATCGGCCAATACATCTATTTATTTTGTCAGCTATATAAAATAAATCTGCACATGATCCTTAATATAAACCGATAATAGAAGAAGAACTCAAATTAAAAGACAAAAGTGGCTATATATGACAGGGAAGATCATGTACATCACAAATACTAAATCTTGCCCAACACAGCGAAGACGGGTATGAAAAATATCAGGTATGAGGAGTCGTATTTGTCAATCTCAATGCCGCTTACGACACCTTAAATTAGAGGGCATTTTTTCAAAATCTATGTGATATCCCCTTAGGTAATAAACTCACTTGTATTATCCGTGTATGCCTACACAACATAAGATTTTTCGTATCACTCAACGGTAAGAATAGCAGATGGAGAACGTAGAAGAACGGTCTTCTTTGGGGTACCGTAATCGCACCTACGCTGTATAACATTTACACAACCCATACCGGTAAATAGTAGGAATTTTATTATGTAGACGATACATCTATTGTTGCATAACCAAAAACTTTTGTTGCTAAAGTAGAGAAAAATCTAAATAATACCTTAAACAAAATAAAAATAGAATCTGAATCAATTTTAAGCCACACCCCGGAAAAAGTTAGGTATGATCCTTCAATTGTTCTAACAAAGACGCTTTCACAAATCTGAACATATACCTGAACCAATAGTGTCAAGAAATCCTTAAACTCTGCACTTGCTATAAATACCTTGAAGATAGTTTCTATCACACTTTATTATTCACAGAACTTTGTTTAAAACTAAATGAAAACCTAATACTACTATAAGAATAAAAAGAGAACCAAAAAAATAATATTCTCCGCAAACTTGTCAGCTAAAAATAGGGAGCACATTCTTCCACCCTTAAAACGTAGACTTGAACTCTATGCTTCTGCCGAATATACCTTGCTAGTATGGGTGACATCAACACATACTTAATACGTAGATTTAGCTATAAATTAGTCAGTCAAATTCAGAGTACCTATATTAAGACTCACATCCATACATAAGCTCTACAATATCGTAGCTATCAATCCACCTAATATCCGAAGATAAGTAGCTAGAGAACGAAAGAAACAAAGTCTAGATTCGTAACATCAACTCCACGCATACCAGCCCATTTTATGACTAGAATCGAAGAAAAAGCTGGCCAGATCAACACATCTGCAGGATATACAAAAAAAAGTAAGCTGCTCCTCGACATCTGAACCCTCGAAAGAAACTTCCTGATGGTAGTTATCTTCCTTAAATCTGCCACGAGGACTCCGGTTAACCTATGTGAATGTGGGGTGGTACAAGATTCATCACACTTTCTTAGTTGACTTTATCATCCAAATCGGTCTTTTCTGAAGAAAAAGGTTAATTTATTTGAACTAAACATGTAAAGTACAGTCAGTAAGCTATTACTTATAAAGTAAAGATCATTGCAAATTTGACACTACTTCCACTTATATTGATTACATATTACCCCTAAATACTAGATAAGATATTCAGAAATATGTAATGATCGTGAAGTGATATAATTCTTGTTAGATAAATTAAGCATTCTTCCCTTTTTAGTGCACTACTACCCATTTTTACACAAAAATATCTATTTTAGTACTATATTTCGAGATAACCGTCTATCCAGAATTATATGTAATACACAGATACAACTAGAAATAAAATAATAAAAAAGCTGTATACAAGATATCATAAAAAAAGAGATGAAATAAAAGAAGTTTTTATTAAGAGGGTTCTTAAATAAAACGTATAAAGACATACTCACGTTAACAAAATACATTAGGAAATTTCCGCATATGAAACGAAATCCAATTTGGTAATGAAATCCTTTTGTATCTATAAAGCTATTTTTAGAGAAGCACGTACCTACCAAAAACAGGTAGTTATTAGTATACATATCTGTTACACACTGTAATGCGTATGAATGATAACAAAAATAAGAAGTCCATATACACATACTTTATTGAAAGAGGTAAAAGTACACTGCTAAGAAAGTACATTGTATTTCTTATACTTTCATTTTAATCCTCTAAAAACAAGCTTTTAAAGCAGCTTCACTCCATTAGTCCATGTTTGTTGCTTTTTGTCACTGTTTCTCCTTTGTCTTTATCATTATCATAACGTAGCGCTACAACACTGGGTGGGTCTTCGCTAACTACAAATTTTCTCCAAGTTGATCGATTTCCACGAATCTGTAATCAACTGAAATGTTATTTTTTTTTAGATATGGCATTTTTCTGTGCTAACTTCCTTCCATACCAGTTTTATAAGTTTGACATCGTGGCGTCTATGCATGTGTCCGATCTACCTTAAGGGATTTATTTTCCGGAACAATATCGTTATAAGAGCTTTCTTTATTTAGTATGTGTTCTTATTCTATGCAGATTTGTAGCGATATGATAATGAGGTTAAAAAATGTTTATTATTTTTCTTTCAAATATTCGCAATTCTTCCTTACTTGTTTTACTCATTGTCCATGATTCGCATCCATGTATTAAAATAGGTCTAAAGTTTGAATTATTCTCTGTATTTTTTAGTGGCATTATTGTTAACCGTGATAATTTATCTTATAAGATATTTAAAGTGTTCCATATTTTGGAAATTGTGATTGTTAACTTTAATATTTTATCTAGATTTATTGAATTGGTTCCTTTTGTTGATTCGCTTGTATCTGGTTTTCATTTCGTTGATTTTAAGTGAAAAATTTTTCGTGCTCTCTTCACTTTATTGAAGATGTTTGCGGACGAGAGAGTTTCTTATGAGATCTATATCATTAGCATATGCTAGGAGTGCTTTGTACCTTGGGCCGGTAATGGATTACGTCTTAAATAGGCGATATTTCTATTTTAGTAGGCTGTTTATTAATTTTTTGACTATTTGAAACGGTCCTGCAAGTGACAACAGTAGGTTCATTTAATTTCGCTTCGTAATAAACTTAAAATTATTCGGGAATTACAGTTAGAAAATTCAACCGAGTTCAAAAATAAGTATCAAAAGTTAAGTGCATACAGGTAATAGTAGTTAATAAAGAAAATACCATCAGACAAGTAAGATAGAACTATTTTAATAATTTTAACAAGTCTTAAGTAAATGAATAGTTGAGTGAAAGATTAAAAAAGTGGTTTTGGCGAATGTTCGAAGGGTCGACCTGCTTAGGCATTCCTACGCGTTTTTTGTTTTTGTTTTTTTTTGGAGATAAGAAAGTAATTAGTGCTGACAAGAAATTAATGATCAAAATAAAAGCCACATAATTTTATTACAAAAATCCAGATCTGGCCTTAAAATAGATTTGATTAAAGTTGGGATTAGAATTAAATTAAATTAAAATAATAAATTAAAAGTAAATGTAATACAATAACTAAATCGAATGAACAGCAAAAGAAATAAGCCAGAACACGATAACTCATTCGACGAGGAGGAAGCCTTCAAAAGAAGCAAAGCCACGTTAAGAACATCTCCAAAGGATAACATAAAAAATCGGGAAATGGAAGAACTAAAGAAACTACAAGAAGAAATAAATAAGGAGATTAAAACGGAAATAAAAGAGCTGAAAACAGAAATGAAGGAAGAAAATAAGGAGATGAGAAGATATATAAATAAAGTTAAAGAAGAGATAAAACAAACTAACGAAGAAATAAAAAGCATTAAACTGGAAATAGAAAGCGTAAAGGAAGAATGGATAAAAGAGAAAGAAGAACTGAAAAGAGAAAACGAACTAACCAAAACCGATAACAAAAAGATAACGGAAGAATTAAATGATCTAAAACGCTCATTAGAAAGGTTAGACAAAGAAAAAAGAATATAATCATCAGTGGATCAAAAATTGACTCTGAAGACCCAAAAACATTGAAACAGGGAATGACTACTATATTAGAAAATCATCTTGGAGTCAAAACCAATATTAAAAGACCACAAAAAATAGGAACAAAAACATGCTTAATTGAACTTGAAAGCGAAGAAGAAAAAACAACAATCTTAAGAAACACATACAAACTTAAGAATGTGAAGATCGAAAAAATATGGATTGCAGAGGATCTCACAAAAGGAGAGAGAGAGAAAATGGAAGCTTTAAGAGATAAAGCAAGAGAAATGAGGGAAAATGGAAAAATGGTCAAAATAGGATACAATAAAATCACAGTGGACGGCAAGGAATGGAGATGGTGCTATAAAGAAGAAAAGGTGTTGGAAATAGAGTGTTCAAAAAACCACCAGAGCAACATAAAAAGAAGCAAGGAGAGGCCAAGCAACGAGTAGAGAAAGAAGAATTACTAAATAAACCGGACAATGATGACAAATGTTTAGTTTTAAGTAGTAATAGGAATACGATTAGAAATAATAAAAATAGATTATAAATCAATTTTAAGCCAAACCCCGGAAATGTCCCTAATAGAGACGCTTTCACAAATCTGAAGATATACCTGAACCAATAGTGTCATGAAATCCTTACACTCTGGACTTGCTATAAATACCTTGAAGATAGTTTCTATCACAGAACTTTGTTTAAAACCAAATGGCAACCTAGAACCAGAAAAATAATATTCTCCGCAAACTTGTCAGCTCAAAATAGGAAGCACATTCTTCCAACCTTAAAGCGTAGACTTAAACTCTATGCTTATGCTGCCTAATATACCTTGCTAGTATGGGTGACAAAAACACATACTTAACAGTTAAGTATATTTAGCTATAAATTAGTCAGTCATCAGATCATCACATCTGCAAGATATACAAAAAAAATATAAGCTGCTCCTCGCCATCTGAACCCTCGAAAGGAACTTCCTTATGGTTGTTATCTTCCTTAAATTTGCCTGGAGGACTCTTGCCTGCAAACACCGGTTAACCTGTGTGAATGTGGGGTGCTATAAGATTCATCACACTTTCCTAGTTGACTTTTCCATTCAAATCGCTCTTTTCTGAAGGGACAAGGTTTATTTATGTGAACTAAACATGTTAAGTATAGCCAGTAAGCTTTTACTTATAAAGATCATTGCAAATTTGAAACTAACTCCACTTATATTGATAACATATTACCCCTAAATAGAAAATAAAACATTCAGAAGTATGTAATATTGGAGAAGTGGTAGAATGCTTGTTAGATAAATTCTTTCTTTTTTTGTGCACTACTACCCATTTTTACACAAAAATATCTATTTTAGCACTTAAATATATATTTTGAGATAACCTTTTATCCAAACTTATATGTAGTACATAGATAAAACCAGAAATAAAATAATAACAAAGCTGTATACAAGATATCATAAAACAATGGATGAAATAAAAGAACTTCTTATTAATCGGATTCTTAAATAAAACTTATGAAGACATATTGACGTTAACAAAATACATTAGGAAATTTCCGCATATGAAACAAAATCCAATTTGGTAATGAAATCCTTTTGTATCTATAAAGCTATTTTTAGAGAACTCGTACCTACCAAAAACAGGTAGTTAATAGTATACATATCTGTTACACACTGTAATGCGTATGAATGATAACAAAACTAAGGAGTCCATATAAACCGTCCAGACTTTACGCGAGAATTATACATCTTATAGCAGAGTTGCCAAACTATCAGAGCTTACTTAAACCGATATACTTATGGTTTCAATATACAGTGAAAAAGATCTGAACGACCCCTATAATATATACACGTGAACTAAGCGATATACATTTATGATACAGGGATAATTATGGGCTCCAAAATTTTTTTAAAAATTATGAAACTATACATGTTGACGAATCGACAGAGCCAATATTATGGAATGGTCAAGTGAGCTCCGTATATCGGTGTCCACTTGACCACGGAGCTCACTTGAACCTGAATTTTAACATGGGCGGAGTCCACTTTATGCCGTAAATATATATATATATATATATATATATATATATATATATATATATATATATATATATATATATATATATATATATATATATATATATATATATATATATATATATATATATATATATATTTAGAATATTTTGTCACATGCTGACAACTCCGACCTTTTATCCCTTAGGTCTTCTTCTAACAACATCTTGCTGAATTTCACCAAACGTCCTAGGCAACCCTTATCGGAGTTAGATAAGATTTACAGGGAGACGGTATCGTTTTTAAAAACCCACCCTAATCTTCTCGTTCTTACGAGTGACAAAGGTAATGCTACTGTCCTAATGGATAGAGATCAATATGTCAGCTTGAGCAAATCACTGTTAGATGATGATAGATACTATCAACCACTTTCCAATAATCCTTGTTCGAAATTCACTAATAGAATTAACAAATTTATAACACACTTAAAAAATATCAAGATCATAGATCAACCGTTAGCTAAATATTTACATAATTATGATGGATATGCTCCGCGATTCTACTGTTTGCCCAAAATACATAAGCCGACACTTAGCATGAGACCTATTGTATCATCAATCAACTCACCTAATATTAATATTTCTAAATTTCTAACGGATATCTTATCTAAATCATATAATTACAGCAATGATTATAATACTGTTGACTCTTTTCATTTTAGTGAATTTATAAATAATTTTAAACTACCACAAGGTTACATTTTAGTAAGCTTTGATGTGGTCTGCCTTTTCACTAACTTACCTTTGTCCAGTGTTATCACCTCCTTGAAAAATCATTGGAACTCTATTAAACCTAATTGCCCTATTTCTTGGGATATTTTTGCAGAACTTTTGCAACTAGTCTTTGACACTAACTTCTTAGTTTTTGAGGACAAATTTTACCTCCAAATATTTGGCACACCTATGGGTTCCTCAATCTCACCCATCCTAGTTAACTATGTACCAGATGATTTGGTTTCTGACCGTTTAGGTCGCTTAGAATTTCCAATCCCTTTTATTAAGCGGTATGTGGATGATTTATTATTAGCCCTACCACCTGACAAGGTTCAGGGTACCTTATCCTTCTTCAATGAATTTGATCCTCACTTACAGTTCACTGTTGAACTTGAGGACACTGTCACAAATAGTATCCCCTTTTTAGACATGCGTGTCATCAGAATGGGAGATAACACCCTGACCACAAGTTGGTACAGAAAACCAATGGCCTCCAATAGGTTCCCTAATTACCATTCCTGTCATCCTATAAAATATAAATTGAACCTTATTAAAGCACTTAGTTGCAGATTACATAAATTGACACATCCGATTAATCGAAGGGAATCCCTTAAGTTATTGAGAAATATTCTAATTGAAAATTCATATCCTTCCTCCATCATAAATAAATACCTATACTCTCAAAGTTATGGATCCTCTTTTGATGATATACCCAATGGTGACCAACTTAGAACCATTTCTAATAATTCAGTCAATAGCATTGTTCTGCCTAATACTGATCTTGAGAATCCTACCACCCATTATTCATCTCTGCCTTATTTTCCTCAAGTTACAGAGAAGCTTATTAAACTATATAAACATAATAACATACCAGTTAAAATTGCAGTTAAGAATGCTAAGACTGTTAGAAATGTGTTTTTTAAAACTAAAACACCCTTGTCCACTTTGGAACAAGTTAACACTATATACTATTTACCCTGTGCTGAGTGTGACGCTTGCTATATTGGTCAAACTGGAAGATCACTAAAAGGACGTCTTACTTCCCATCGAAGTGACATTAATCTTTCTAAGCACACATGTGCGTTAGCGCAACACGCAATTAACACCAAATATAAGGTGAATTTCAATGAAGTTAAAGTTCTTGGCACTGAGCGCAATCTTAGTAAAAGACAGTTCTTAGAAATGTGTTCCATTCTAAAACATCCTAATGCTTTAAATAAGAGAACAGACATAAGTAACTTGAGTCAAATATATCATGCTTTAATATTGCAGAATTAGGCTTTACAATCAGTTCGTTATGTATGTGTCTCTAGAGTCGTATAATTCAACACATTTTCTTTATTAAATAAATTTAACTTACTATAATGAATACTTAATAAAAAAAATATATTATTACATAAATACTAATCAACTTAAACTTACTTATGCAACTCACATTGCATATTTGGTCGTTTTTACATTATCAGTTACATAAGAAAAGTATCCAATTGATGAATAAAACACAAATCGTGGATAGTTATTTCATCATCATCAGTGGCATTACAGCTCGTCATGAGCCAAAGGCTTCTTCAGAACAATCTTCCATTCGCCCTGCCTCTGGCAACTTTCTCCATGCTTTAACTCCGATGGATTTTAGATCATCCTCTCTGTTATCTTGATACCTAAGTTTTGGTCTTCCTCTGGATCGTTTTCCCACTGGTCCTCTTCGGTCGAAAATTTTTCTGATCGTTTCATCTTCATCTCGCCTAATAACATGTCCTATCCATCAAAGGCGTCCTAATTTAATAAATTTTACAACGTCAGGTACTACACCTGAAGAAGCATCATAGTTTACTTTATACGATCTTTTTGACCAAGCACCATCAGCTATAACGGTTATTAACCCATTTCCGTCGGAATCTACTTCACCAATTTCTTTGGCTAAAGCTAATTCCTCCCGTCCAGCCTCTTCTAAGGAATCACAAAGTGTTTGGCCGATGATATCTGCAACTGTTTCCGTATGTTTTGCATACTGTTTGTAGGACATCACAGGTATATTTAATGGAGCGTGCGGCTGCTGTATGTCTGAATAACCAAAACCATTCAAGTTCAGTAAATTGTTACCAGAATCCTATGTTGCTATCTCCTTTTCAATATTCCACATTTGACATTTAAAAGTCAATGTACTTATCAATCCGTCCATTTTTTCTTTGATAATCTCCATATTAGAAAAGTTGCATGAAAATGGAGAATGATTATTCAAACTTTGAATAGATTTAATGAAAAAGTTTATGTCCACTATTCTTCTGCCTTCTACCGAAAAAGATGGTTTTTGCGGAGAGGCAATCTCAACTGACTGAGAATGACAGCTATTACTAGAAATAACGATAAAAGTTAAAGTATTTTCTGCAAATGATTTTTTTTTTTTTGGCCTTAGGTACAAGACCTATTTAGCCAGACAATATAGGTATAAGAATATAGAATACATAAAAACAATCCTTCAAATTCATAACAATTTCCTAACCGTTCGTTCATTCGCACCACATTCACTCAATTTCCTAACCTTCCCATTAAAAACACTATTGTGTGACTATACAAAAAGGATTGAACAGGAACACACGCTTCACGCTAAGGTGCCCTTCATAGCGACTTTTTTGTAACACAAACAATACAGGCAACGGTTAAAGGTAAAAGACATAAAAGGAAAGACAATGGGAAATACAACAACTAACGTCCTACCATTTCGGATTCACACAACAACACTGAACAGGGCAGTTTAGATTTTCCGTTTGGTACGTTTGAAAAATTCCATAAAATTGATGATCTTATAGTTGAATTTCGACTACCTAAATACATAATAGAAGCAACGTTCTGTGGCAAAATGATTTTTTCTTGAGAGATGGCTTGAAATAAAAATTTTATGGCTTCTTGATTATACCGACATTGAAACATCCAGTGGTTTAGATCGTCATAACTGCCATTGCATTCACATATATCAGTTTCAGAAAGTTTTATTTTATATAAGTAAGCATTTACTGTAGCATGTCCAAAAAGGCATCTAACGTACATAGTATAAATTTTCCGAGAGATGGGACTTCTGTCACTTAGAGGAGTAGATGGAAGAGTTGGATATATACTGCAGTATATATTTTTGCTACTGTTAGTAAAGGATTGCCACTCAATTTCCCAATTATGTCTAACATATTTCTTCCTAGCTGAAACTATATCCCATTTGGGCAACTCGTTGTACTCTATACCCACTAAAGTAGAGTCTTTAGCCAACTGGTCTACTTTTTCATTACCTATAATATTAGAGTGACCTTTAACCCACACAAAGTTAACAATTCTTTTTAAAGAAGTTAAGATTCTTAGCTTTTCAAGTGCATCTACAATTAGTCTGTTGGTATATATTTGTTTAGAAAAGTGTCTTAATGCGAGGAGGACGGACTGTGAGTCAGATAAAATTATATATCGTTCGAAATATAATGTGCTATTAATTATCCAATCCAACGCCTTGACAATGGCTACCAATTCAGCTGTGAATATTGTGCAATCTGATTTTAATTTAAACTGAAAATAATCTTGAGTATTGTCTATGTAAATGGCACAGCCAACACCAGCAGGCGATTTTGAACCATCGGTATAAATTTTACAAGAATGGATGGAGTCTTCCAGCTTGTTCTGTACTATTAAATCTTCGTGAACAATTGAAATATATGAAGGAATTACTACAGTAGGTTTATATTCATATAGTAAGTCATAATTGGAGCCAAAGAATGGAATCCCTTCTCCATTAAATGAATACTGGGATAAATTAGGAAAAGCAACAGCTAGAGTTGGAGAGTTTTTATTTGCCCACCATTTGTTTGTTAAATTTTCGACAGAGAGACAAGATATTTTTTGTAATAAGCTGTTTTGATTATTAAACTGGCATTTAAGGATAAATTTTTCTGCCAAAAATAGATGTCTTAAATGTAAAGGTGGCTCGTTACATTCTGCCAAAAGGGCTGGTGTGGGAGTAGATTTGAGAGCTCCTAGGACTAACCTTAAAGCTTTGTATTGTATTCGATCCAATTTAAGCAAACGAGATTTTGTCGCTGATCCATAAAACAAGCTTCCGTAGTCCAAAATTGATCTGGTATATGCTCTGAAAAATAATAAGTTAATTTTCGGGTCTGCTCCCCAATCGTATCGATTAACGGCCTTAAGGATATTAAGGCTCTTTTCACATTTGGTAATGCAATTATTAATATGCTCGTTCCAGGTTAATTTTGAATCCAAGGTAACACCTAGGTATGTAAAACTGTTATATACAGGAATTTCCAGCTGGGAGAATTTTAACGTACTAACTTTTGGTAACCTGTGTCTCGAAAAAAATACTACACCTGACTTCTTAGGCGAGATGTCAAGCCCATGACTATCAAAATACTTTTTGCAATAAGACATATTTACTTTAAGTGCATTAACACATTGTTCAAAAGTTTTTTTCTCAACATAGAAACAGAAGTCATCAGCATATTGTAAAATGTTACACTGCATTCCCATAGTATGTAAATTTAATGAATACAAGTTAAATAATAAGGGGCTAAGAACTGAGCCCTGAGGTAACCCTTTGTTAACTGTCCTTGGACCAATCAGTGAATTATTTAACCGAATATGAACTTGTCTATTTGTAAATAGATTGACTAGGGTATAAGCACATTTACTAGGCACTCCTAATTTAACAAGTTGATCAAGCAGAAGATCAAGAATAACGTTATCATATGCACCAGAAATGTCCACAAATAAAGCAGCTGTGTATTGGTTTTTTGAATAAGTTAACTGGATATCGGTTGCTAAATGTGAAATACAATCCATCGTTCCTTTCCCTCTACGAAACCCAAGCTGACCGTCTGGGTAAAGGTTATTACTTTCCATCCACCATTCTAGTCGACTTTTCATGATTCGTGAAATGTTTTCAATATACATGACATAAGAGATATGGGTCTTAGGACATTGGGATCATTAGCTTTTGGGATAGGTATTACAAGACACTGCTTTAAAGAATCGCAGTTATCACCTTTAATTAGAATATTGTTAAAAATATCACGGAGAAATTGAAGTGCTATTGTAGGCAAGTAGTATATCATAAGATAATTAATACCATCAATCCCAGGGGAGGATCTCTTAGAAAACTTGATATTAGCAGTTAGTTCGTTGATACTAATAGGAGATGACAAAAAATGTGATTTAAATGTATCTTCAGTGGGAAATATTGGAGAGGGAACATAGCAAGGAGCTATTTTATGGAACAAATTTTCAACGATATTTTCGTCGTGCACATACAGATTTTTATTTTTTTTAATTTTCTTAATTCTATCCCATATTTCAGTTGGATGAGTTTGTCTGTTTAGATTGAGACAGAAGTTGGCCCAACTATTTCTACATTTCTGTTTAAAGATTAGTTTACATTTAGCATTTATTTTTTGATATTCAACAAAGTTTGCCAGACACATATTTTGTTTGTACCTTTTGCATGCAATTTTTCTCTTATTCGATATCTCACGGCACTCCTCGTCCCACCATTTAGGTGATTTAAATGATATATTTGAGGATGATCTTAGAATTTTGCAAGCTTTGTTCGCAGCATTCGTAATCTGTTCCATTAAAAATATACACATACCGTTGGTATCGATGCAGTTTGGTGGCGTGGAAAATGATTTCTCTATTTCAGCTGTATATAAGGTCCAATTTGCTTCATTCGTAGACCATTTATATAATGGGAACGTGATTGCATCATCATTGTGATAATAGTTATTGAGCGTAATACTGATTGGGTAATGATCTGATCCATAAGAATCCTGACTAACAGACCAACCAAGTGTAGGACATAAGTTAGATGAAGCAATTGTGAGATCTACTGCAGATTTAGCCTGGCCAGGAGGGGAAATCCTTGTGGCAGACCCATCGTTTATAACAATCAAGTTTGAAAAATGATCTAAAGCATCCACCAAAACTCTGCCATCATGTGAGCATGAAGGTGAGCCCCACATGCCGTGATGGGCATTAAAGTCGCCTCCTATTATGCAATCATGTTTTATTTGACTAAATAAATTGATGTAGTCTTGATATTTCGCTTTAACATCGGAGGGTTTATATAGAGATACTATAGAGAGTTTTTGGTTACCAAGAATGATATTGATTCCACAAACTTCAATTTTTGGATTAAAATTATGATTAAATTGAATGACATCGTATATAATTTTATGTGAAATGAAAATTGCTACTCCCCCATAACCTTTATCTCTATTAACCGCAATGACGTTAAAGTTATTAAACTTAATGTTGTCAGTAGGCTTATACCATGTTTCAGAAATTATTGCAATATCAAACTTTTCCTCCATTAAAATTTGTTAAAAAGAATTTTTGTTAGCTTTAAGAGATCTAGCGTTCCATTGAATAATTTTAAGATTTTGTTTAAAGGACATCTTTGAGTTTTTTTTTGTTTTTTTAGGTTTTAAATATATTATCAACAATGTTTTTAATTTTATTTTCAAACTCTATTTCTTCAAAATTTAAACTACTATTTGATAATGGATTCTGTGAAAATTGGTGAAAAAAACTTGTTAACATGGTAATTAATTGATGTTTAAGTGTTGAAAAATCATTTTGCGACTCTTTTCCAAACTGGAAGACCGGCCCTGCACAAAAGCTAGTATTATATTCTCGTCTAATGGGTGGAAAATTGGGAGAAGAATCACTAGTTTTTCTTTTTTTTGGCAAGGGTTTAGGAGAAGATGGTTGATCATGTGTTGACCTAAAGTTCGATTTAGAAGAAGTATTAGGGACAGGATGTTGTGCTGTAGAAGTTTTTAAAGCAGGAAATTCTATATCCGAATCGATTAATGGGGCAAATTTATTTTTTTGTATGAGGCTAGAATAGGCCGGATTGTTAATAATTTTTTCAGCTTCTTTGAAAGATATATTCAAATTAGACATAGCTTCTTTGACTCTAGTTTGCTTTTTGAATTCACGACACTCCTTATAAGTAGAATTGTGACTATTATTTTTGCAATAAACACAAAAAATTTTGCATGCTTCGCACACAGATTCATTTTCTGACCCACAATTTCTACACCTTTTCTTTCCCTACACTGTGAGCCGGAATGGCCATATCGGAGACAACGAAAACATTGCATAACTGGATTAATATAAGTTTCTACAGAGCATCTAACTTTGTTAATATAAATATATTGAGGAATAAGTTTTCCTTCAAACGTAACAATGATCATTTGACGAGGAACACGTTCCATATTGTTGTCTTTTTGGATGACTCTAGTCATGCGTTTTACTTTTTTGATAGGTACACTAGAATTAATCATTTTTAGGAGGGCCTCCTCGCTGTAGGAAGTATCTACAGATCGGACTAACCCGCGTTTTTCTATAAGATGACCAGGAATATATGCCAGTAAATTATTCTTTTCAAAGAATGGATCTTTAACTAATTCATTGGCAATACTGCCCGAATTAAGTTCGATTTTTATACGATTGCGACCAACCGTACTAATTTCAATAATATTTTTATCATACTCTTTTAGATTTATTAACTTTTCACCCAATTTCATTGGATGTAATCTCCCAATATTTAATTCTAAATGTTCAACAAAAACATGAAACGGTCCCAAATCGTTAGGTTTAAATCTATTTGTTAATTGATATAATAAACGTTGTTTATCATAATACGAGTTTTTGTCGGATTCTAAGTTTTTGTCGAGTGTATCTGTACTAGATAATTCATTTAATTGATTATTATTTTTATTGTTTATACATGAACTCATATCAATATCTTCAGGTACAATGATATCCTCAACAAGAACGTTAACTCGACTATCTTTATTAAATTTACCATTCGGCGGCCCCTTGCCGCTGGTGGATGAGTTGTTTTCCCCGGACATTGGTCCGGGGCAGAAATATTCAAAAAATCAAAATTTACTTACAGTAGTTTTCCTTTTAAACACAAACTTAATATACTTATAACTAATAATGTGAACCAAATAACCTACAAACACCGATGTCACTTTGTATAGCGTATGATAGACGACTTTACTAGCCAACAGTCGGAGTACGAATGCATTCTGCAAATGATATTATTTGTTATTATTATTACTTAAGAATAAAACATTGGTAATATTTTGACCATAAACAAATAATATGTAAGGTCATGAACCCTCTATTTACTTACTTTACGGTAAGTAAATAAAAAAAAAGTAAAAAGGGTTACTTATGAATCGACACTACTAGGTAAAGTAGATGTTTCTGCTAATTCTTGATGGAATGAACCATGATACTATGAATAACAAGATAGGCTCTTCCCGTATCACAAAATCGGTCGTGTTCGCGTATGCTGTCATTGGAGAGTAGAATTTGAATTCTTGTTAAGTTAAATGGGATTTGTATGCATTCTGTAATGAAATTACTAGACGAAAATAAGTTAGAGGTTCAATAATTACAATAATTGTACACATAAGGATATCTCCAAACTATTTATTAAAGATTATTTGTTGACACATACAAAAAACTGACATTTCGAATGTCAGATATATATATATATATATATATATATATATATATATATATATATATATATATGTATATATATATATATACATATTTATATATATATATACATATATATATATATATATATATATATATATATACATATATATATATATATATATATATATATATGCATATAATATACATATATATATTATATATATATATATATATATATATAATATATATATATATATATATAAATTAAATAAAAGCTTTTAAAAACGGTTGTAATATAAATAATAAATACTTACTGCAGTGCAATTGCTCTCGTTTTCCTTGACATAGGACGTTTACTGGGACTCATTTTTTATCTTGTCTCTTATAACTTGATATCACTAACCTAATGTAATACTTAAAAATACGCGTAAACTAAAGAACTTTTAACTTATACCACTAAACTAATAATATATTACTTAACATATACATAAACTAAATAATTTCAATGTTTTCAAAATAAATAAGAATACTGTAAACTGTAAAAACTAAGCAAGTTGATAAATAAAATACAAGAATTAAAGAACTAAAATGGATTCTAATTCAAGCGAACTAACTGACCGTACCCATAGAGAAATAAAAATAAGACCGTACCGTACGTTCATAAGATTTGACGTCACTAATGCGATAACGATCAAGACCAGCGACAATGATGAGGAACACGTTTCACTATTAGATTTCAGTATTTTTTTACAATTTTCTTCAAAGTTTGAATACTCTTTTCTCGATTATTACTGGACATAGAAAGGTGAAAAAAGAATCAACGATTACAGAAAAAAAACTCTTTCAACTGATGGGCGTGAAAATTTTGGTTATAATAGAACGTTAAACAGTATAATCCAATTTTTCAACAGAAAATTCAAAAAAATAAAAAAAAGTAAAACCATCAGTTTAAAGGCAACATAATTTCGTATAACATGTCCAAATTTCGAGACATTTCGTCGGTAAATAACAGAGAAAAAATTTTGGTGCACCGATAAAACAGCCTTAACGCCATTTCAACTGCAACAGGTGCCAAGCAAACAGTGGTAACTTAACTTTATATCTTTTTTTATACATATTTTTTATATCTTAATGTAGTTAACTTTAATAATGCTACCAAAAGTTAAGATGAAGTTAAAATAAAAATTTTTTTGCTTAGTTGGAAGTGAATCAATGATTTTCTTAGTTCTGCTTCACTAGTTAATATTATATTAAATATTATATGCTTATTACACCACGTGTTCTGTTGCTTTGCTAATTTTTTACTAAGTCTCTTAATGTTGTTAGTTATTTAATTGTTTATACAATATCAACATACGATGTCCATTTATTTGAGTTTTTGTACTGACTTTTTAATACCATTGACAACTACATATCTTTTTTAAGGTAACTATTTAACATCTTCTTCATGAATGTGTGTTACTCTAATGTAAATAAATTTTTAGATGAACTGATGATGCTATCAGAATTCGATAGCGAAACGTCTTCAAAATAGATGAAGTAGTATCAACTTTGTCTTTTATTTCTCCACCTAGTTGACCGATTGAACCCACCACTCATCTGAGTGATCCTTATTTATATTGGATAGACGGTCGTACTCCTTTTTGCGATATATATATATATATATATATATATATATATATATATATATATATATATATATATATATATAAAGACTTGCCCTATTAACTAGTGAAGATATCACAAATTTGTCCAGAAAGTATAATATACACAAAACAGGATCAAAATGATATGGTAGCAACAGCCTTAAAGGTTCAGGAATGGAATGCTAACAAGAATTATGCTTTCTTATTCAAGAAAGAAGGTAAACACCAAAAATTTTTAATACCTACCACATTTATAATACTTAATCTTGTGTGGCTGCTCATGTAACAATCCTTGTTATACAAGCAATAAACATTTTTAAATATTATAACTGCTAAGTTTGTAGTTACTGGCCTTTTACATAGCTAATTTTATTGTGGAGGTGGTGATAGTTTATAGGTCAAATTTACTGCTTTGTTACCTTTGCCTACCTCATGTAATAAATCTCACTTGTAAAATCAACAACTTTCACCCCATAACTAACTATAGAGTTTTAAGTTACTTTCTTTTTATCATCATCATTGATACAACTTTTTTTGGTTCTTGGTCTATTTAAGAATACCTCCCAATTCTATTCTGTATTTTATAGTATATCTATCTATCTAATCAGCCTTAAACGCCCACTCTTGGGCATAGGCCTCCCCTGTTAATCTCCATTGGTCTCTATTTTGGGCGATCTGCATCCAGTCCTTTCCTGCCGTTCTCTTAAGGTCGTCAGTCCATCTCATCTGTGGTCTTCCTCTTTTTCTTTTCTTTTCTCATGGTCGCCAGTGTAGAATTTGCTTATTCCATCTTTCATACTTTTGCCGGAGAGTATGACCGGCAAAGTTCCATTTAAGTTTTGCAACCTGTCTTGATACATCGTTCACCTTTGTTTTTTCTCTGATCCATGAGTTTCTTTTCCTGTCTTTAAGACAGATACCCAGCATCTGTCTTTCCATTGCTCTTTGTGTTTTGGATATCCTGTCGATGTTCTCCTTTGTGAAAGTCCATGTTTGTGAGCCATATGTGATAACTGGTAAAATGCACTGGTTGAATACTTTCATTTGCATATATTGAGGGAACTTTTTATTTTTTAGAATGTATGATAGTTCACCAAATGAGGCCCATGCTAGTCTAGTTCTTGTTTTTATGTCTTCTGTTTGATTGTCCCTGTTCAGCTATATTATCTGTCCTAGGTATATGTATTCTGCCAACTGCTCTAATTTATTCTGTTTGACTACTATTTCTAATTGGTCTTCTTGGTTTGTCATAGTCTTGGTTTTACTATAGTTCATCTCTAGACCTACCTCTGTCGCTTTTCTATCTAGTTCCTCAACCATCTTCTGTAACTCTTCCTTCGTATCTGTTATCAGGACTATATCGT
>CAKJVB030000154.1:19087-31000 GCA_918026665.1 Diabrotica balteata | reverse complement strand
ATAGGTATTTTTGTCGTGTCGCCCTTTTATAAACTCTATAAAACTCCAAAATAATCTTATATTGCTCTTATAATAAATGGTCTACGCACGTGTCTGTCGATTCATCGATTACGGTTTACGTTTTTTGAGTTAATAAATCAAATTTTATATATTAATGGAAATTTAAAACAATATATTAATTTAGTAGGATTAAAATGTAACCAGAAAATACCTATAAAGAGTGACTTTTAAGTATACAACTTAATTTATGAGACTTTTGTAACATTTTATACCTTAATTACTATTTATAACTGGGAATAAGCCACAATTAAAAGATAAAAATACGTTTTTTGACGTTTCAATTTCCAATTCGGAAATCGTTCTCAAAATACAAACAGTAAATTAAACAAATTTTGTTTTTTGTTACATAGTGAAAAAATTCTTCTAATAATTTAATTTTATCTGACTCATTTATATTGACAATTCAGACATACATTATGCATTTTAAAGTAGACGACTTTAAAATGATATTGCCAATATTGTTGAGTTGCGCTCCTGGGACGACTTTAACTTATAAGATAGTTCATTCGATTACATGAATCAACTTTAACTTGAGAATATCCGTCAGAAAAAATCATAGCATGTAATTCGTCTTTAAAAAGACCAACACATGACATGATGACAGTAAAATTCTCCTGTTAGTGAGTCCATAGTAAATTATGAGGGAAAAACCAGGAAAAAAAAACCTCATAATACTATTCCGACATTGTAAGTATTTGTTCGTGAATTTAGTTTACCTTCAACAAACATCAAAATTCTGATTTTATATGTTACGTTATTTAAAAAACATAAATGATGTATCCTCTATATGTTACTGACTTACTAATACTGGTATTTTCTTATTAATAACTTCCTCTTTCAATATTGGTAACCAGATCCTTACTACATTCTGCCGAGGAATTTGCGACACAATTGGCCTCATTTAGCATAATTAGAGCTGCTTCTTTGATTTTTCTTTTTTTACCATCAGTTTCTTTTGGGACTATATTTGAATTATTCCATTGAACCCTATGTTCATTATCCCATGCGTGTTTACATATTTGAGATCTATCAAATTCTCTATTTTTAATATAAGATTGATGTTCACTTATTCTAACATTTAGTGGCCTTGATGATTCACCTAAATAAAACTGATCGCATTCACAAGGTATTTTATAAATTCTATTCCTATATAATTCCTATCCTTTTTAAATTGGAAATAAATTCAACATTTCAACAACATTCAAAACAACAAACACGTTGAGATCTATTTTGTCCAAAACCAAACCTAACAATGAACAAGAAAGGACAAAGAATTGCATTTATAAAATACCTGGTGAATGCGATCAGTTTTATTTAGGTGAATCATCAAGGCCACTAAATGTTAGAATAAGTGAACATCAATCTTATATTAAAAATAGAGAATTTGATAGATCTCAAATATGTAAACACGCATGGGATAATGCACATAGGGTTCAATGGAATAATTCAAATATAGTCCTAAAAGAAACTGATGGTAAAAAAAGAAAAATCAAAGTGCCAGCTCTAATTATGCTAAATGAGGCCAATTGTGTCGCAAATTCCTCGGCAGAATGTAGCAAGATCTGGTTACCAATATTGAAAGAGGAAGTTATTAATAAAAAAATACCAGTATTAGTAAGTCAGTAATATATAGAGGATACATCATTTATTTTTTTTTTCAATAACGTAACATATAAAATCAGAATGTTTGATGCTTGTTGAAGGTAAACTAAATTCACGAACAATACTTACAATGTCGGAATAGTATTATGAGGTTTTTTTTCCTGGGTTTTCCCTCATAATTTACTATGGAATCACTAACAGGAGAATTTTACTGTCATCATGTCATGTGTTTGTCTTTTTAAAGACGAATTACATGCTATGATTTTTTCTGACGGATATTCTCAAGTTAAAGTTGATTTCATGTAATCGAATGAACTATCTTATAAGTAAAGTCGTCCCAGGAGCGCAACTCAACAATTTGGCAATATCATTTTAAAGTCGTCTACTTTAAAATGCATAATGTATGTCTGAATTGTCAATATAAATGAGTCAGATAAAATTAAAATTATTAGAAGAATTTTTTCACTATGTAACAAAAAACAAAATTTGTTTAATTTACTGTTTGTATTTTGAGAACGATTTCCGAATTGGAAATTGAAACGTCAATAAACGTATTTTTATCTTTAATTGTGGCTTATTCCCAGTTATAAATAGTAATTAATTTACAATGCCACAAGAAAATAGCTTCAGAACAATATTTTATATCTTATGATACTATTTACATTGTTGTCACATTTTTTGTTTTTCTGTAAATATTCGGAATTCTGTTAATTCAAATAGAAAAATTATATATTTGAGTAGCCAAAATTGAGTTATTTGGTACATTCTTATAGGATTGTTTCCAAGGAATTCAAATCTGAATTGCTTTAGTTTTAAAACAGGCTAGAAAATGCAAAAAAATGCATTTTAAAACGAGCATCAGTTTCAGAAACGTACAGTTCCACCTTGATTTTGTAGCAGAATCTGAATACTCCGTTACAGCCAATCGAATGGTAGTATTTCTGTCACGTTATCATGTGCACTAGAATAAACCTACTGAGACTAGCCATTGCGTCTCAAGTTTTGCAACAGTTAAACCGTTTTCGTGTTTTTTTTTTTAATTTAAAGTAAACGTAGTTGAATCACCTATTACGCTTGTCATGGTTAGTTATCTACGAACACCATTTTTGGTTTTTAAATTCCAAATGTATAAATTTAATCTTATCCCTGCGAAGATTAAACAGTGTTGTAAAGAAAAAGCTGATGAATAAAAATAAATGGTTGACGTATTTGTTAAATAATGTCTATCTTCCTGTATAACTTGATTATGATTAAAAAGACATTAATGGATTACCTCAACAACATATTTCTTGCTGATGACTCCCTGCTAAGTATTTGTATAATTTGTATTATATCCAAATGTTTCTCAGTATTTAAATTTTTTTCATTTAAAAACACATTAAATTCATTACCTTTCTAATGATACCTACCTACCGACTCGAGATGTTATAATAATTTAAAATAAAATAATTTTTGAGGAAGACTATACCTTAATATTGTTCTGAAGCTATTTTCTTGTGGCATTGTAAATTAAATTCATTCTAAACAAAATTTCAAACCCACAGTATGGTGGAGGTATGTAGATGATGTATTCTCAATATGGCCTCATGGATCAGAGTTGTTGGACACATACCTAAATGATATAAACGATATAGAAAGAGACAATAACATTTACCATGGAAAAGGAATATAATAACACGCTACCTTTTCTGGATGTTTTAATCTCTAAAAACGATACTGGATATGAGACTCAGGTGTATAGAAAAACCAACACACACCAATAGATATTTAAATTTTAAATCAAATCACAATATTAATGTAAAAAAGGGAATAATTAAATCCTTATACGATAGAGCCAAAATTACTTGTTCTAATGAAAATTCGTTCTTGGAGGAGAAACATTTGTTAACATCTGTTTTATTAAAAAATGATTATCCTTTATCGTTTATAAATAAGGAATTTTTAACAATCGATCGAATAGAACAGAACAACTTAGAACGAGATCCTACAACATACACAAGGAATAATATGAGGAAAATAACAATACCGTACATAAAAGGACTATCAGAAAAACTTAAAAGGATAGGAAATAAATTCAACATTTCAACAACATTCAAAACAACAAACACGTTGAGATCTATTTTGTCCAAAACCAAACCTAACAATGAACAAGAAAGGACAAAGAATTGCATTTATAAAATACCTTGTGAATGCGATCAGTTTTATTTAGGTGAATCATCAAGGCCATTAAATGTTAGAATAAGTGAACATCAATCTTATATTAAAAATAAAGAATTTGATAGATCTCAAATCTGTAAACACGCATGGGATAATGAACATAGGGTTCAATGGAATAATTCAAATGTAGTCCTAAAAGAAACGGATGGTAAAAAAAGAAAAATCAAAGAAGCGGCTCTAATTATGCTAAATGAGGCCAATTGTGTCGCAAATTCCTCGGCAGAATGTAGTAGGATCTGGTTACCAATATTGAAAGAGGAAGTTATTAATAAGAAAATACCAGTATTAGTAAGTCAGTAACATATAGAGGATACCTAATTTATGTTTTTTAAATAACGTAACATATAAAATCAGAATTTTGATGTTTGTTGAAGGTAAAGTAAATTCACGAACAAAAATACTCACAATGTCGGGATAGTATTATGAGGTTTTTTTTTCCTGGTTTTTCCCTCATAATTTACTATGAAATCACTAACAGGAGAATTTTACTGTCATCATGTCATGTGTTTGTCTTTTTAAAGACGAATTACATGCTATGATTTTTTTTCTGACGGATATTCTCAAGTTAAAGTTGATTTCATGTAATCGAATGAACTATCTTATAAGTAAAGTCGTCCCAGGAGCGCAACTCAACAATATTGGCAATATCATTTTAAAGTCGTCTACTTTAAAATGCATAATGTATGTCTGAATTGTCAATATAAATGAGTCAGATAAAATTAAATTATTAGAAGAATTTTTCACTATGTAACAAAAAACAAAATTTGTTTAATTTACTGTTTGTATTTTGAGAACGATTTCCGAAGTGGAAATTGAAACGTCAATAAACGTATTTTTATCTTTAACTGTGGCTTATTCCCAGTTTAATAGTAATTAAGACTGTACCTTATCACCAAACCGGCGTTTACGTCTTCCCTCTTTTACTCTCCTAATGCGCGCTCTCTCTGTTCTCTGCGCTGACGGCTAAGATTCTGAAGCCTTTTCCTATATTTGCCAAATAATACATGTAAGGCCTCAGGACATGTAATTTCTTTATGCTTAGATCAGCGGCCAATAAATTCGTCTTACTTTCTTTCTATTATAATAACTTTCTCTTCCTTGTAGTTTACCTATAAACTCTCTTATTTTGTTTTATTTGACAACAGATTTTGTAGAGACATGATCTATATCCCGACTTTTTTTTGGGATATTTCCGTCGGACAATGTTTTAGCCACGTAGTTTATGCGATCTTTTTAAATATTCACAGATTTAAGCAAAAATGCCTGTCATACCTGACCTTTTTTCTTGCTGACTCTTTTCGACAAGAAGAAGTGTACGGAAAAGTTATGCCCTTTGACTGCTCGTTCAGTTGTCGATCTTTTCCTTTCAATTGGAACTACTGACATGTAATGACACAATTTGATATCGTGTACCGACTTCACATTATTTTCAAAAATTTTATTTCGAATAGCTCGAATGTCACTTTAAACAATGCGATTGCAGTGATAAGTAGGCCCATTATGTTTGCAACGTCTTATAAAATCCAAATGAGGATCGCTATCACGATATCTAAAGCAAAAAATTGGTTAGGTATCCCGTTCTATATTAGTTTCCAACTCATTTGCTTCCAGTGTTAAAACTTAATACAATTACGTTAAACAACAGATTAAGACCGTTCCTCGCAATTCTGGGCATAGCTAAATTCCAATGTAACAGTTTTATATCAAATAACGCAAAAAACTATGGCAGATATGAAAAGATCTTAAAATATCCAGTGCACTATTTGGTTGTAAATTAATAAATTTTTTGGTTAAAATAAACGTATTTTTTTTAAATAGGGCACTACAGAATTTGATCCACTTTTCGAATCTGTTTTTATTTTTAACATAAAGTGTAACACACAGCAGCTATTTGTTATAAACTTTTTAAAAAATGTCAAAGTTCTGCTTAATGTAACTCCATCTCTCTCTCGGTCAGCACAGGCTGTCCTTGTCGATAGCTTCTGGAATTCTCGCCGACAGGTAGGTAAGAAGTATACACCCACTCGGGGAGAGTCATAAATAATGTTGAATAACAATATTAGGTCTTATTCCAACTTTTGACAAACCAGTGTGTTTATTGTTTTTAAAATGAGTATTTAGTTTACGAAGACGTTTATATTCCGGACGAAAAAGTCGACGACGATATGAGAAAATTTTATATAAAATAAGCAGTACGTACCAATAATTTGATTAAATTTTTATATGAATAGAAAAATTTTCTGTTGATTGTGACATTTTCCTTTTAAATGTTTATACTGTTTTTATAATAATACTATTATTTCAGTATTTGCTTATATAATAATAATTTATTATGTAAAACAGTGTAGAATTTTGGTCAATCAGTCAGTAAAATTTTTATTGTATTTCAATCAGAATTATTACTTTTTTTCCTTCTTTACATGAGCTCAGAGCAATACCCAAATATTTTGCAGTATTTGAATTGATATTGACCAACAGTATCCTTTGTAAAATGTTTAAGTTTTTCAAATAACGAATATTATTTCATTTAGCCACTCTTCTGGTACCAATTTATTCTGCCATATAAGATACTATTAGTTTATGGATTACTGCAAAAAGTTGATCACCACATTTTTATACATTTCTAAACATATTTAACTCGATTCCATGTGGACTTTTGAGTTTTTAGGACGGCATTTGACACTTCTGTTATTGTTGGGTCTTAAATAATATATATATATATATATATAATATATATATATATATAAATATATATTATATATATTATAATATATATGTATATATATATATAATAATATATTAATATATATATATATATATATATATAGTATATATGTATTATATATATAATATAAATAATGATATAATAATAATGTACCGTATAAATATGATAATATAATCCCCTATAAAACCATCTTCCGACCTCCATTTTTCATTTAATTCGGTGGTTCCATTGTTCTTTAAGTTCTTTCGAGCTTATTGAGCTTATTTCTTTCATCCGTGTTGTCTAAGGTAGTCCTCTCTTCTTGATTCCTTGTAGGTGTTCATACAGGTACTATGTTTCGGGAGTCGGACTATCTTTCATTTATTGGATATATCCGTACCATTTGAGCTGCTTTCGTTGTATGCCATCCATGACTGTACCTTCAATTCTCATATTTTATTGCATCCAGTTCGGCGACATCTTTCTATTGTTCTGAAGCTATTTTTTTGTGGTATTTTAAATTAATTACTATTTAAACTGGGAATAAGCCACAATTAAATACGTTTAAAGATAAAAATACGTTTATTGACGTTTCAATTTCCACTTCGGAGATCGTTCTCAAAATACAAACAGTAAATTAAACAAATTTTGTTTTTGTTACATAGTGAAAAATAATTCTTCTAATAATTTAATTTTATCTGACTCATTGATATTGACAATTCAGACATACATTATGCATTTTAAAGTAGACGACTTTAAAATGATATTGCCAATATTGTTGAGTTGCGCTCTGGGACGACTTTACTTATAAGATAGTTCATTCGATTATATGAAATCAACTTTAACTTGAGAATATCCGTCAGAAACAAATCATAGCATGTAATTTGTCTTTAAAAAGACAAATACATGACATGATGACAGTAAAATTCTCCTGTTAGTGATTCCATAGTAAATTATGAGGGAAAAAAAATGTCAATTGTGTCGCAAATTCCTCGGCAGAATGTAGTAGGATCTGGTTACCAATATTGAAAGAGGAAGTTATTAATAAGAAAATACCAGTATAAGTAAGTCAGTAACATATAGAGGATACATCATTTATGTTTTTTAAATAACGAAACATATAAAATCAGAATTTTGGTGTTTATTGAAGGTAAACTAAATGCACGAACAAATACTTACCATGTCGGTATAGTATTATGAAGTTTTTTCCTGGTTTTTCCCTCATAATTTACTATGGAATCACTAACAGGAGAATTTTACTGTCATCATGCCATGTGTTTGTCTTTTTAAAGACGAATTACATGCTATGATTTTTTTCTGACGGATATTCTCAAGTTAAAGTTGATTTCATGTAATCGAATGAACTATCTTATAAATAAAGTCGTCCCAGGAGCGCAACTCAACAATATTGGAAATATCATTTTAAAGTCGTCTACTTTAAAATGCATAATGTATGTCTAAATTGTCAATATAAATGAGTCAGATAAAATTAAATTATTAGAAGAATTTTTCACTATGTAACAAAAAACAAAATTTATTTAATTTACTGTTTGTATTTTGAGAACGATTTCCGAAGTGGAAATTGAAACGTCAATAAACGTTATTTTTATCTTTAATTATGGCTTATTCCCAGTTAAATAGTAATTGACATATCTTTCTTCGTTGTCTCTGTTAATCGTCTCGTTTCACAAACCGTGTAAATAAAAGCATGATTTTTACCATAGTTTTGTGGGTTTAGTGCTGGAGGGAGCATGTCAGCTGAGCCAAAACAAACAATAATCCATCCTTATTGCTTAAAAAACGAATTCAGCAATACTGGTGACCTCAAAATATGTTGTTATACATTATTTTGTAATAAAATTGTATAAAAGTTTGTCTTCTATTTGATTGTTATGATTTACAGGACGATTATTTGTTACCTGTATGTACCTTTGCTAAGTTCTGAATTACTTATTCAATAAATAATATTACTCTGGTATACTCGTATTATTCTAATTCACGCATAACCGCACTGAATAGAAGACCGCCCGCTCGCTTCATTGTATAGACCTAAGACTTTTCACCACAGGGGGTGGGTGTCCTGGTTGTAAGTAGGTATAAAGCTCAACTCTAGTACTAGATGACGTTGCGAATATTCTTCGTTAATGGATTTTGTTTTCGTAAAGAAAAATATTTCTACCACTGAATTTAACCGTTAGGATTTTCGAGGATAAGCCTTTAATACGTAATTCATACACAACATAACATATCCTCTTAATCCTTTCCCCCTTAATTCTGACAACGTGATTAAGATAACACAGTCCTCTCGTTTTTAATTTACAAACTACTACCAGAGGAAAAGAAGAGTACTTCTTTTTTATGCTACTATTATAAATCGAAGCTCGAAATAGCACAAAAGAACCTGCTATGAGTACGCACGATATTATAGATTAACATCGTAAATGGCGAATTAGTTATTTAAAAATATATCGGGTTTTATTTGAAATTTGGATTTATCGGCATTATTTGCTCGAACTGGCCAACTTGTACATCATTTTAAAGGGAAAAAATCGGTTTTTGTTGGAATTTTATATTCTAGAAAGAGAGAGGGTTACTAAATTTATAATTGATATGAATCCATATACAGGTTAAAAAATTTAAAAAATGGATTTATCGGTTATTGCATGTATGCTCCTCAATTGATCTGTATTTATAAGTACTTAAAACTGTCAAATTTCAAAACGCAATAATATTTCAAAGTATGTTTAAAAAAATAATGTTTTAAGGCAAACAATTTTACAACTTTGGTATACCATTTACAAAAAGCAATTCACATTAATTCCTTGGCCCATATTTATGAGAACACATAACATAAATCTACCATAATGTCTTTGTTTACTCTATCTTACAATAGAAGTAAGTAACCGAAGTGTCAATATGCGGTAAATATTTCTATCAAAAACTGAATAAAAAATAATCACTTTTCCATCTCCAAATGAATTGGCCGCGGAAATAACATAGAAACTGTTTTTGTAATAATGATGAATGACTGTTTCAAAACAACGATCGATTTTTCACGGCGTAGTATCGAGACGTGATTCAGGATAAAATGTGGTATTATTAAGTGCTAATCGCGAGAATAAAATTAATGGTAACCGTGGAATCTCTGTAGAATTCAGAATAAGTAATTGATATAAATTTCAAGTCTTCCTTTTTGTTCTTAATTAGGAACGAAAATTTGTTAATAAATAAATTTCTTATTTTCGGGTTAGGCACAGTGAATTTATTGAGAGCTTAAACGAGGTTATATGGCTCGCATTTAACCTTTGGGTTACTGATTTCACTGTAGCGAAATAACAGTTTAACTTTTTATTTGAAAATGTATCTTTAAAGATACATATCAATAAAAAATAACTTATTTTCTTTAAAATTGAGCCAGTCTTTCGTAATGTATCTTTAAATACACTCTTCCTTTATAACTCATTGCGAATTGCCATTTATAGGGTCTATTGCAAACTTTCTTCAGGTGACGTAAATCTAGCATGTTGCAATTTTTAGGTTAGTGAACTAACTGATCACATCTAACAGTGCTTATTGTAAAAGTCTTTAGAGATTTTATGCTGATATCTGTATATAATGGTAAAGGTAAGTCTACTGAGATATAATATTAAGCTATTTATTCCATATTATATTCTATAATTTTTATATAAAGTCACTTTTAAAACTATTTATCTTTAGAGACACGTTACCAGGTTTTCAGTTATAACCAACGGATTTCATTGGTATCTAAAAGATACGTTGCTTACCAATGTGGTATGAATAATTGCATAGATTAACTTGCTATTTTTTGTTTTCAGATGGTAAGTCGCGTATTAGGAATTGATTCCAAACGAACAATGAATAGAATCGCAAAGTTACCACCAATACATTTAAGATTTCAATATTTCAGATACAGAGGATGTTTTGGAAAAACTTATAACCAAGATATATATATGATATATAATATGATATAATATATATATAATATACATGTAGATATTCATATTCGAGGAGTGAAAATGATGTTGCCACAGAATCTTTTTGAAGATCAGAAAGAGCTTTAAACAATTTTTTAATATTGTTCTGAAGCTATTTTCTTGTGGCATTTTAAAGTAATTACTATTTAAATGAAAAGTTTCAATAAAACTCATATCAGGTGTCAAAAAGTAAACCAAGCGTACCTAATTTACTTCGGCCACATAGCTAGAAGAGCAGGAAGAGCCAATGGAGGCAGTAAGACAATAATATTTCAAGTATCACCACGCACTGAGAAGGGATCAAGTAATGAGGAGGAGGAGTTAAAAATATAGTTATTAGTATAGATCAGGGGTGCTCAAACTTGAACTGCTGGCGATCTACCTCAATATTTTTAGACTACTTTCGATCGACTCTGAGAGACTGCAAGTGTGTGTGTGATGCAGGGTTGTCGTACATACACGATACACCCTACCTACCTAGGTAGGGCGTACTGTAGCATATATAGATATTAGCTTTCTGTACAATATAGGTACATTATTTTAGTCAAGGTTTGGGTTAGGTTTAGTTAGGTTCTTCTCTACAATATCAATGAAAAAACTCATAGTTATTCAAAATTGCGAGTTTATTTGTTGTTACAAAACAAAAGAGTTACATATGGTGTTAAACTTAACTAAGGAGTGGCTTTGGATGTTGAAGCGTGGCACTGCATGTCCTCAGCATACTTTTGATAAGATGGTACGTAACCACTGAGTGCTAATCGCAAGCATGATGTCATATGATCGTCAGTTAGTCGATTGCGATATTTTGACTTAATTATCTTCATTTCAGAAAATGCAGACTCACACAAGTAAGTTGACCCAAAAAATGCCGTCAGTAGAAGGGCGATTTGCCTTACATTCGGATATTTATCTTCAGATATAAAACGCCAGAAATTTGTATCAGATACTGTAGCTTTGAGATGTATATCTGATATATTCTGCACGAACTCATTTTCAACAGAACATGGCATATTTACTGACTTGCTATTTCAGTAGCTAATTCCTCAATGTTTTTACATGAAAAAGGATAACTCATAAATAATGGTATATTTTCCAATTTACTGCAATCATAAAAACGCATTTCGAATTGTCCCAAAATATTTGATAATTCAGCCTCATACGTATCATAATTCAACTGATGAATCCTTGCTTTCAAAGACAAAAATGTTTCAGATCCTTTCTTTTCAGTTGATCTATTAACGTTGCAATTTACTTTTGAATGCGTTTACTGCGCTAATCATCTCAATAATAGTTTTTCCTTTACCTTGAAGCTTAACGGTGTTTAAGTGCATTGTG
>CAKJVB030000154.1:587-18587 GCA_918026665.1 Diabrotica balteata | reverse complement strand
TAGAAGGGGTCTCCGATATTAATGATCAGAGAATATAATGATCTATCTAGAAAACAAAGATTCTGTCACACTAAAAAGGCATTCAAGATGTTCTTCGGCATTAATGGTTCCCTTTTGTTGGGTTGCCTATGAAACCTCACGTCCTTTTTTTATTTTCGAAGAGAGTCCTATCATATGTATTCTCAGCCTATCAGGATATTTGATAGATTAAATCACAAAATAACATTGGGATATAAAAAATGAAAGCAATTAATGAAAAATAAGAGATGATATTTTACAAATGAGGAAGTTTAGATCATAACAAAAGTTTATGTAAACGAGGCAGTATTGTCTAAAAAAATAAAGTTTTTTTATATAGCGTTATACTAATTTAATCACATTAAAATTCTCGATATAATTACTCAGAAACAATATTCTTTCTAATTTTTTTCTGATGATAATTGCACGTATGCACAACCAAACTGTTCTTAGTCCTGTAAGACCTGTTACAAATCTTACACCAAAACTCTTCTGTCTGTGCATAGTGAAGGTCTTTGACGTGTCTTCTCAACGTTATCTTGTTTCTTAACACCTTTCCGCAAATCGAACACTCTTGTCCGACCCCTGGCCTGCTATCTTCACCTGATATAGAGAAAATAATATATTAGTTGACTGTCTGGAAGATTCTACTTTTCGGAGGAAGCAAATAAAAGAATAAAAAGCTTTCGAGTAAATAACAGTCA
Organism: Diabrotica balteata; assembly: GCA_918026665.1. Lineage (NCBI taxonomy): Eukaryota > Metazoa > Arthropoda > Insecta > Coleoptera > Chrysomelidae > Diabrotica > Diabrotica balteata. The sequence goes on along the minus strand of CAKJVB030000154.1, from coordinate 17,865 downwards.
ACTAAAATGGTTATTTTCTCTATTTTTAGGAATTTTAAAGAGCAACTTAAAAAAACGGTAGCAAAATGGTACTAACTAAAATATATTTTTCTAGAACAGAGTTTTCAAACATTTGGTTAATGTACGGGTTGTATTTATCTGACTCCCATAAGCATACCAATTTTAATTTACCATCGTATAAACAAAAACTACCTTTATTAATTTTATAAATAAAGTAGCAATCAAACTAGACGAGGAGATAGAGGATTTAGACAAAAAACACACTTGGAGTTATAAATAGTAAAATTGAGACAAAGCAAACTGAAAATTGTATATTTACCCAGAAAAATCAGTGGTAAGAACATATAGTTCAGGGTCCAAAGCTGTTTTGTGACCGATCAACGTCCACGGAGTTTCCTATGTATTTTGATCCGATGAATTCGAATTTCAAACCTGTTTTCGCGTCGGAAATTACAAAAATTTGTTGTTTTTAATTTAATTGTTTAAGTGATTATAATTCGTTGACTAACGAATATGAATCATTTTTACAAATTGAAATTTGTTCCTTTAAATAACCACAAAATGATGTTTGGTAAACCTTACTCCAATTATTAGAACCGGAGATATTGTAAAATTACGGCATTTAGGCGATTTTTCACTGGTAACTCGGCTGCATTTTAAGTAAAATACCTTTATAATCTTTCATATTAAAAAAAAAACTTACTGCTTTAAAACTAAACCTATAACCGAAATATTATTTATAACAAACTTACAAGAATTATAACTATATAATTTTTATCGACCATTTTCTGTACTACTTAATTCAAGATAAGGATTATCTTATTCATAAATAATGTACAAATTCAAATTGGGTATGTTATTTTTCACATTTTCGTTTAGCATATAAAAACTATTTTCTAAATTTATATTCTTGACATCTGATAAGTAGAAAGGTAGCCACTTGGTGCTTTTTGATGTTTGACCTCCGCGGTTTAAACCTTATGAGAATCCGCTTCGCAAATATAATTATTTTATTCCGTTTTCCGCATAACTCTTATAGTTATTAGATTCTAATTTTCGTTCGGTTCAGTTCTAATTGTTATAACTTTGTTATACATAATAGTTTCATTATAATTATTAAGGTTTAATTAAAGGTGGTAATTTTTCCTTTACTTTGAGTTGTCACAAAGTTATTTTATGAAACCGAGTTAAAAGTGAAAAGTCCCCTAAATGCGGTAGTTTTGCAATATATCCACAATATATATATATATATATATATATATATATATATATATATATATATATATATATATAGATTTTTAAAAGAACAAATTGTATTGTGTATCTATGATTTAAATTTTTTAGTTTACGAATTATAATCATTTCAACAATTAAATTCTTTATAACACATTCCCGTCACTTCCGACACAGGTCGGACACAAGAATACACTTTGAATCACCGTGAACCTCCATCGGTCACGAAATAGTCCTGGGCCCTAGACTAATAGTGCAGGGACAAGGTTCGAGACTAGTGATGACATCAAGTTTGGGCAATATTTGTGGCGTGAGCAGATTTAAAATTGTATTTATTTATTTTGCGACATAGAACGACAGCTATCAAGATATCTCCTAGAACAAACAAAATTATTGAAACCTATTGATAGTTTTTCTAGTATGACGAAAATGTATAAAGTCTAATATCACTTATTACCTAGATATATAGCATTTTTTCTTTGTAAAAGGATTGACATTTGGAATGAAGTAATAAACAATGAAAATAATAATTTGATCTTCCCAATCCGATAAAATTTTGGTCTTATTCCAACTTATTACATTAGTTTTCAGTCCATTTAAAAATTACGCAATAAATCACTCTACTATGTATGCCACGCGTTTATAAACACGTCGCTAAATAGTCCCGGATTTTGTTGCTGCAATGTCACATGTTTTAACTTATTAAGAGGATTATTTCAAAGATTTTAAATTATATTATTGGTAGTATAAAATAAATTGGTAACGTCGTAAGACGTACAAGGAACGTGATTGTTCATCAAGGAACATTTTTAGTGAAACACATTACCTCGAGTTACACCTCAACGTATCTGGAAATGTGTCCCAAACAAATAAAAACTGTTAGAAGAGAATGAGGATTCTCGAAAATAAAAGTGCCAAGAAATATATACAATGTACCTAGAAGACACAACTATGAATCATCAACTATGAATTTGCAAGTTTTAAATTATTAACCTTTAAATATTCGCCTTGCTTTTTGTTTTTCCAACTTTGATCCATTTATTATGATTATTTTCTGTCATTGGTGTCTGTATTTTGGGTTCATTTTGTTTTGTATAATTAAACATTTAATATAAAAACGTTTTCATTGTTTTTTATACATTTATTTTAAAGAAATATAAATCATAAAAAGATTCATTCTATATAATCCAATTGATCAAAAATCCAATTATTAAAATAAAGAGGCAGCTGTTTCGGTTCAACAGCTTGAATTTTATTTTTGCAATTTTGAAATTTTGTTCTCTACTTCTGGACCGATATACGTAAAAGATGCTATTCCAAACTGACCAAAGAATGTGTATTATTAGGGGCTAAATATATTTCTTTTTTTTTTTGGTCACGGTACATCCAAATGCTGGAGGCATAAAATTAAGTATCTAAAGTATCTAAAAGAGTTACCTTTATTATGTATATGTATATAGATTTATCTTATACATTCCTTGTTATTTAGCACTTGATCTGTACAACTGAACTTCGAACTGTTTTTGTGTTCAAATGAGCTGTTAAGTGCTGGTATGTGTTCAAGGATCTCCCTGTTTGTCCGATGTAAGCTTTCAGATAATTTCTTCATATTACCTTGTAAACTTGCCTTGTAATTGTGTCAAGTTCCAGGCTATTATTCTGATATACAAATACGATAAAAAAAATATTTCATGCTATGAATGTATTATAAAAAGTGGGAAATTTAAAACCTTATTGCAAATTTTCCAAACATTCCATGTGGGACCGGTAGAAATGAATGAACCATAAGTTTTATTTGACAAAACCGTTATATAAAAACTTTTATACCCAAATTTAAATGCACAGTCTTTGGTTTATTTTCGAAATAGCACCTATTTAAATTTTATCCGTTATAATTGACCCAAAAAACGATAAGAGAGGGACTAATTTTGTTCTAAACGGGACTAAACGTACAGTACAATTCGAGCAGCCTTTTGAGCCGACATGTTCTTCCTCCAAATAGAGCCATTTAAAAAAAATGACTGCCGTAGTCTTACAAGTTGAATACAAATAAATTTTGAATTTTCAACAACGAGAAGTTACAAATACAGAACCAACTATATTGTTAATGTAAAAAACGCATGGTGTTCCAAAATTACATTAATTTAGACAACTATTATGGATATTAATTATCGAAATACCCAGAATAGATAAACACTAAATATTTTTATTATAGTGCTTATTTAAGTGTTGCATTCATTTACTTTTTGCAAATATTTCATCTGCTAAAACATGCTAATAGTTCTACTAGAACCGAATTAAACACAAATAAGTCTTTTTTGAGCCTTAAGAGACATTTTGGTAGTCCAAGAGAGTCAGGCCTTTAAAATTTTCGTTGCAAATCTGACAATTCAGTGCAACTTGTAGGCCGAACTGACTTTAAAGAGCTCATAATGGCCTGTAGGACAAAAATTGTAACATATACTACGTATGATAATAATATACAACTGCAAAATACATATTCCAGTCCATTCTGTCGAATATTTTCGATATCCACAAGGAAAAAGTAAATTTCCTGTAATCGGTTGTATACCATAAATAACAAGACCTTTTATTAAAAAATCCTTTAAAAAAGGTATATTTATTGAGAACCCTTTCGGACTAAATCCCAGAACATTGACGGAATAAATATCCCATCTTCAGTGCTGCTACTAGGTATACATGTTTAAAGCCACCAAATATATGGGCGAAAAACCTTTAAATGTTATTTAATTGGTATTAAATTACATGGCTGCTAATTTTGTAGGATGTTTTAAGTAGATTCCCTTCATGGTAACGCAAATTGCCAACTAGGGTTACTGGTCCGGAAGCGTAGTGTGTAAACGGACTTTAGGTTGTTACAGTTGCACTGTAACAATTTATGTTGCCATCAATACAATCTAGTTAAAACTTTAAGTTTCTACAAAATGATCAGAAACTATGTAATCTACTAACAATTAAATACCATTTAAGGTATTTTCACCCATATATCTAGAGGCTTTAAACATACATACCTAGTAGCAGCAGTGAAGATGGAATATTTATTCCCAAAATGTTCTGCGATTTAGCCCTAAATGGTCCTTTTAAATAAATATACCATTTATATTTTTTAATAAAAATGTTCCACATAAACAAAGCCATATTCTTCTTGTTTATTTAATCTACGTGTGTGATTTGTGTTCTAGGATCATATCACAGACATTTTCTGAGTTACTGAACACTCTAATTAAAAAAAAAACGTTGGTTCTGTATTCTTAAACTTTTCAATTACAAAAATTTTGAAACAGATCCTAAATTACATTACAACTATATCAAAAACATCGAAAGGAATTATAGTCAAAGAACGTATAAATTCTTATTTTATTCCTCACTTAGATGGCTCCCCCGATATTCAACTTGAGAATCAAAAGAAAGAGAAAAATCAACACAAAACAGGGACAAGATAAACAAAACACACAAAATAAAACACATTCCGAAACTGTAAGAAGACCTAAATAAGGTTTTCACTAAAAAGTATGTGTTTATATATTTGTTAACATTATGAACATATTTTAAATCAAACAAGCTAAAAGAACTAATATTTGTTAATAAATATATATTTTAAATACAAGCTAATCCATCAAAAAAAAGATACACGAATATGTCAACTACATAGATTTATTTATACTTATAGGTAGCCTTTAAAGACTAAGTTTTATGTCAAATGAAAGCCCTCAATAAGCGGATCAATTTAGATGTATTATTTAATTTTACTAGAGAGCGGTTTACGAAATGATCGAAAAAACTATTTAGATCTCTAACCTAAAAAATAATATATTGCGCACAGAAAGTTTGTTTTTTAAATTACAAACTTTTTAAACCTTCTAAAGTTGTCCAAACATCTTCAAATATCTAACGGTTACAGCAACATTTGAAATAATCACGTCGCTGTTATAGTGAAATTAGAGGTTGAGTTAATAAATTAGAAAACTTAACTATTAAAAGCAAGGTGATTATTTCAATTGGCATCCAACGTTAAACAATCCAAAGAAGATATAGACAAATAAAATGTAAACGCAATATATTATTTTTTTTTAGATTACTGATCAATATTGTTTTTTTTTATTTTCAGGGAACCATTCACTATCTAAATTTTACAATATTTCTAAATTGATTCTCTAATAGAGTGCTTTTATTCGGAACATAGTTTAAGCTTAAACAAGCTAATTTTTATTTTATCTATAAGTATAGTAAATTTATTATGATTCAGGTGAAGTTAACTTATTGTTTGTTTGCGTTATCTACTCACTAACCATTAACTTCCAACAACCGATACAATAAAATATCTGCCCATTTACTATTTATATGGTCATCGCTGTGTTTTCCCTCGCCAAAGATCGAATTAAAAAATTGTTCCCTGTGCGTAACCCATATTTAGGGCTATTCTCAAATAAGAACCGAAATTCCTCTTCTTCACAGCAATCTGAGCTAGAACTATTAGTTCACTTTTGTCTCAATTCTTGAACAAGAAGGTCTCACTTGGCTGGAAGATTAATTAATCAGATTATCTATCTTGTAAGTATCCCGCTAATTTAAATTATATACCGCGAGATATAAATTATCCTTCTCCACTCTTTTGTTACTGTGTAGGAATCATCTTGTATCTTTCCCGTTATCGTTCTCGTCTTATTTTCTTTCCGATTATTTATTGGGTTTCTTATTTCTTTCAAAAATAGGGTGATGCCCAAAATGATTTACTCTTTCTTATGTTCTCTTATTTATCTCACTCGCAAACCACTTGTACTTTAGCTCTGTCCAACCTCGACACTTTCGCCAGACTGAAAGGCTATTTGTGTAATCGTGTTACCAATGGTCAGCGTATTAATCATCTTCCATTAGGCAAACTCATCCACAGCCCCACTGTGGTAGCTGTATATACGATATACAATTAAGTGGCTTTTACTCAAAAGTGGGGTCTCAAACCTTTTTTTTGGTTCTATCTTTCATGAAATATGTAAATACACTGACGTGATTTTGCCGCTAAATGCGCACAACGGCATTTAATTCCAAGCTGTAGCAATGCGTTCAGTTGCGAGCCTGTTCGTAAGTGACAGTGACTCAACTGTCCACAGGGATTAGTCTATTTAAAATATAAACGTGTTTCTCCCAGAAACCAATTCAAAATAATTACGTTTCATATTTTTGGGTCACATCCTTTAATCAGTCTTTACATAACTATTACAGTTTGGACTTTGGACTAATCCTAACAAGTAATCACAAAAAAAGAAAGAGGAACATTCCATTAAAATGAAAAAATACTGGCTGATGAGGAAAACTCAGTCATGAGAAAGACGAAACAATCTTTGTTTTCCTTAGTATGCCTAAACGGCAGAATACAAAAATAACTACGTTAAAAAACAAAAACTAAACATTCTTGGTATGTATATATTAAATTCAATTAGCACTTTTTGGCACTGTCCAATACAAAAATTATTAAACAAATAAGACAAGTATACAATTTAGTGAAAACCCTTTTCAAGTTAAGTAGTAGATGTAGACAACACTGATATTGCCATACGGAGAATATGGGAATATCCGGAAGAAACAAGTTTTACAATATACGTCACCTTAACTGACACACTACAACAAATGCACATTCAGTTAAGACAACTACAAACGAAAAAAATTAAGGGGAAGTTGCGTAAAAGATTCTTACCTTGTGAAGTGCCCGCCAAGCTGTCGTTTCCCTGTAGAGACTGATTTAACCCTGAAATATCACAAAAATATAAGTCAAAGGGTGTTTCAAAAGAAAATTTTAATGGAAAACAAAATTATATTCGATACAATTTTTTTCCTTTAACGTAACAGAGTAGTTACTGTACTTGCTGAGATTATTTAGCTTGAACATATCGTTTTGGATTTTGTGTCGTATTGTTCATGGTAAGCATCAGATCATAACCTATAATGGCTTAAGAATTAAACACTATAAACTATAAACTTTTAAAAATCCTACTGACTGCGCCAATTACGAAAATCAAAGCCAAAAAGGGGTTTTAAAAAAATGAATTCCGTAATCAATTAATTTATTGAGAACGTATAATTTCAAAGTATGGTAATTCGGTAGTTATAACCTTAAATAGTACTTACTGAACAAAAATATTCATTCAATAATAAAGCACTACAGTTAGTTGTAAATTGCTTTTAGAGCTTTCGTTGTTATATATTTCGTTGCTTTTTTAAATTCTGTTCTTTTGTTCCTCTGGGACACTCTATAGCGTCTTCTTCAGTATTCATCATCTAGATATCATTCTCTTGGAAGTTATCTTCTACACTTTCGAGTCTTCGTTCTACCCTTTGATTGACCTTACGTTGTAATTTTATCCATCATTATCATTATCATCATATCTCTTTGCGTCCACTACCGGACATATCTCTCCTCAAGGTTTTTTAAATTACTTTTGTCCTGTGGTGTTGCAACCCAATTCGTCCAGATTCTCTGGATATTATTTGACCATCGGGCAGGAGGTCTGGTACGGCTGCGTTCATCGCTTCTTGTCATCCATTAAAGAATTTTATTGGTCCATCTCCCGTCCCGTTATAGTGTTACATGTCGCGCCCATCTCCTTGTAAATTTTGCAATGCGTTTGAGAACATCATCCACCTATGACTTTCTACTAAGGGTTTTCATTTTTTTTTGGGTTATTCCTGACTGTCTGACAGATTTTTTAGTAAGGGTAAAAATTTCAGCTCCGTGTTAGGGAATGGCAGCACACACAGGTTGATCGCCCTTGTTTTGATGCTAATGGGCACATCCAATTTAAAGACGTATCTTAATTTGCCATAGACAGCCCAGCTCACGGATATTCTTCTTTATCACTCACTTGTCTGGTTTTCTCTACTGTCTTTCTTTTCATGTCTTAGATATGTATATTTGTAAGTGAACTTAATTATTATATTTTCATTGGGTGCTAGATTGGTCATCATTTTTGTTTTGGTTTCACTAATTTTCAATCACACTTTCCGCTAGGTTAGGTAGGTTATCCGCTATCAACACTGTTGAGAATATTGAGAACAATTTTGGTTACATTGCCTTACTAATCTTATGATGTCGACTTTATTGGTGGTCTCCTGAAGGTTTATAGTATCTGTCGAATTTTCATATATGTTCCTAATAATGTAAAAATAGCAAGAATTCTGTTCTAGTGACCGCCAGATGGTCTCAACGTTCACTGTGTCAAAACAAATGTTACTGTATAACAATATAGCACCCTTGTAACTGATTGTTATAGACTTTTACAAGGCTTTCGACATAGTACACATTTTAATTGTAATAGTAATAGTAATTATTTTAATAAGTTCAAAAAAGAGTAGAACGACTTGAAGTATGTTCTACTTTCTAACTTCCCACTTTTGTACATATTTAGAAATAACTTACTACTACATATTGTTGTCATTAATTGCTCTTTGAATTCCAATTGCAATATTGTTTCTGATCACGTTTATTTCTCTAATGGTTCACATAACTGTCCTTTTTTGTACCGGGTTTCTTGCTCTTTTATTTACGTCTTGAAGTGTTGAAAAATTATTAGCATTTTCATTGGTCCCCCTTTTGTACGGCTAAATGTTGCTCTGCGAGAGATAAATGGTAGATAGAGCTTCTTTCACTAATAGTATTGATTACACGGATGGAAGAAAATTTTTACATCCATTCCCGGAATGCTCATCCATTCAGAAGTCTTTTTCTCAGACGGAAAGGTTCGTAGACGTCTTGACGTGGTTCTCTACACGATGTGTTTGAGCTTAGCGTAAAAATAAAATTTTTCCTCAAACTACAGATATTTTATCATTTCTTACCAAGAACACTTGTATGAACTGATGTATATACAGTTATGTTATCTTTGCATCAACTCATTCAATTGTTATAGGGTGTGCTTTATTTTTGCCATTTTTATTGTTTACTATAGTCATCACTTAGTGGTAGGAATCTTGTAACGAGGGAGTTAGCAACCGTTTGCATTTGTGATTGTTGATGGTGTGACACCATCTATTTATCCATATTTGTATATTGCCTTGCGAGTTACCGCAGAACATACCCTTTACAGTCTCAGCAATTCAGCAAATGCAGAACACGTAAATCATTAGTTAAAAAACATAAAACCAAAATTTATAAGAAAAAATCACACTCGCATCATGTAATACTTTTTATATGCATAAACATTTTATAAAGATATATTTTTTATGTTTTTGGTGTACAATGATGATAAAAACAGCTTAATGATGATAAGTTTCGTACTACCTTCGCGAAAACCTCAGACGGATATCGTATGGGACAGAAGAAAGGAAAACTTACCTCCAAGCATAGACGGATCTCCCGCCAACGCAGCCATACTAAAATTAAAACTTCCCGCCGCCGTCGCAAATAATTTGCTCTCCGTCGGCGTTAAATAAGGACTAATGGCGCTATCGTGGTCGTCATGGTCCCCACCGCCCCCCGAGCTGCCCGAATGTGGACCACCATGAGGACCTCCGATGCCTCCGTTATCGTTGGTAACGTCGGTGGAGTCGTTGCTGTTGTCCTCTTGATTCGTGGTACATAGGAGTTCCATGGGCTCGTTTTTGATGTTGTTGTTGTCGTTGTCGTTGTTGTTTATGCGGGAATGGAGGAGGGTGGGGGACGGTGAGCACGGCGATGCCTCTCGGTCTGTACTGCTTATTCCGTTACCTGTGGATGTTATAAAAGAAACTTTTAATAACACAACAATTAATGAAAATTAATGATTTTGATCGCGTTTGAAATGTGGACATTTAGAAGATTGTTAAGGATTCCATGGGAAGATAGAGTCACGAATACAGAAGTGTTAAGGAGAATAGGCAGGAAGAGGGAAATGGAAAATGCAATAAAAGAAAGGAAATTGCAATATCTCGGACATGTGATGAGAGGCGAAAGATATATCATCTTCAGACTCATAATTCAAGGAAAAATAGGGGGTGGGAGAAGCGTAGGAAGAAGACGCGTTTCCTGGTTGAAGAACCTGAGAGAGTGGTTTGGTTGCAGCTCAAGGAAATTGTTTCACGAGCTCAAGAAACCTTCGTCGCGGAGATGGCACTTAAAAAAGAATGATTTTAAATATATCACTACAATTAAAAAAATTAACAGTAACAAAAACTCCAATAGAATTAAGAAGAGACCATTGAATAAGTAATAATTGAAGCCTAAACAAGATATACCGAAAAACAAATTAAGAAATGTTACTATTTTAAAAAGAAGATCATTCTAAGTATCGTGCCGATAGATAAAGCAGGTATAACGAGAATGATGGGTATTTAGAATATCAGAATAGAAAAAGATAATCTATCAAGAAAACCGAAAGCATATACAAATAAACAGAAAAGTGAGCAAAATCACAAATATGTACATGCTAAATACAATTCATATCCGTTGTGCCATGAAAATAAAAATAAAAATGCATAAAATGACATTAAAATTTAAAAAAGACCCTACAATAATTGGGACCAATAACGCAAACGATAAAATTCGACAAGGAAAAATCTGAAGATATATTAATAGAGAACAGCTTGGCTAGAAAAAATATTGAGCGCATAAGGGTATCTGCAGAAAACAGCAATTATTATAAACCTTCATCTTGCAGATTCGAAACGGTCATTTGTTGAAGTAACTGATTGAGTAGATCGTGGCTATGAAAGAGTGGCGATCGCATGTCTCCCTGAATAACAGATAAACACCAACAACAGTTGAGTAAGTAATAACGCTACTGAAACTATGCTTAATAATCAGTTCGCTGGTCGGGAAATTTAGTAGCTCGAGGCGAAGAAACGTCATTTCGCGCCTCTCACCATAATTAAAATTTGCTGTACGTTCAATGGGTACAGATAATCGAGAATATATCAAGAAGTAGATGACTGGGAGAGTAATGTTGAGACAAGGTAAAATACATCTTGAACTAAAAAGAAAAACTGAAAATTAGATGTTCTGGTTATAGTAATTAGAGGTTTATAGATTTTAGTGATTAATATCTAAATTAATTTATTTTATTTACCTTCTATATCATTTTTTATTGAATTAAGATTAAGGTTGAGCACGTTGTTCTTCATAGCGCTAGGTGAAAAATCTGCCGGTTGCGTCTGGGGAGGGGGATGCGAATGCGTCGTCGATAGGTTTAATTCGTTATTATTATTATTGTTATTGCCGATAATGTGGTCTGATCTCGCTCGTTTGTGTTCAGCTTCGGGATCTAAAGATATCCTCCTTTCTCTCCTATATTGCATTGCCGCTCTCCTGAGCAACTGATTAACGGTGGCACCATGCGGCGGGGAGGAAGGTGATGTGAATAAACTCTCTTCTACTAGCTTGTCTGTAAACGATGGATGGTGATTGGAGATAGGTGTTGATTGGTGCTGATGCCCTCTAACCATACTTTGTACTTGTGCCAACTAAAATAAAATAGGTTAAAGAAAATTAAAAAAAAAACGCTAATAGAGTTACAGACAATATTTTCCGCAATTTCCTTTGAATTTTCTGTGACTTTTTACTTGCTTTGGTCCTAGAATATTTCCCCATTAGTCTACACTCAATTCTTCTTTCTATTTGCGGACATCCTTCATAATGCGGCTTTTTGGTATATTGTACAATAGTTCTGATCTAATAAAATGAGTACTAACTCATTATTTAGCAATACTATTGTCAAACTCATAACCAGCAATTCCTATATGCTCTGGCTTTCATAAAGTTACTTTGTTGTTCTTTGTAAGGTGCTTAAGTTGTGTTCAGTTGCAACCTGTTACGAACAAGTTGTAGATCTCAGAGTTTTCAGTGCAACTTAAATATCAGGGACAAGAAAATATGTTGACTTGAAAAAATGAGTAGGTGTGTATGATGTACCTTATTATTCTTTAAGACATTCTCATCACTTCCTCACTACCTTCCAGATTTAGCGAAATGGTTAATTATTTTTTCATGACAACTTAGCATTATGAACGTTGACAGTCTAAAAATATTTTTTGCTAATTTTTCATAATCTGTTTTATTTTTTTTATTGCTGGTTAAATGGTACATTGATTGCTGACTATTCAAAAGCTTATTCAATATCAACAGTTACCAAACTTTATGATTAATACAAGGTGGTCTTCTTACCTGATCCCGGCCATCACCGTGCTGCTGGGTGAGGCCGCTAACCCTGAGAACTTCGGCAGTTTTGAGGAATGACGACAAAGACCGTTGATGGACATTGACTTCTCCATGATATATAAATTCGACCAAGGCGTGGAGATCCGTCCATGCAACATCTTGAAGGACTATTACCGGATGCTTACACGGTGTACTCTAAAAAAGAAGAAAGAAGTGTAAAATAAACTTATTGTTCAAACTAATATTATAAATAGCTAAAATATATCATATATCACTTGATATTTTAAAAGATTTTCTTCTTCTTCAAGATATAATTCAACTGATTTGTTTTACCCAATTTTGTCATTTTTTTTTTGTATGAATTTGTTTTTATAGTTGCAATATCTCCTATAGGATTTCTCCCCCTGTCTGGAGTAAAGGTTAATAACATTAAAATATTACTGAAATTTTATAGTGTATGTTTTCAATATTTTCTAGATGTATATACGAAAATCAAAAGTCAAATATCATTATACTATTCTATTTTTTTTATCGTATGGTTAGAGACAGATATTTTTAAATATTTTATGTTCCCTACAACTAAAACGCATCCGTTAGTTTCAAATGTAGACTATAAAATCTATTTTTAAAATATTAAAATAAAAATTATCTCATGTAACACTACAAATAGTGCAAAAAAAATGCTAATCCAGCAGCAGCCTGCCTTGCATTTATTTGAAAATAAAATATGTATATCGGCGTCTGTGTAGTTATAAAAATGACGTGATTTATGCAGTTTTCTAAGAATTTGTCATGCCTAATGTTTTACTACTCTTAAAAGTTTTTACGTTAGCAATTTTTTGGCTAACGCTTCGTTTCTTTCCGTTGGTCTTATGTGGTATTAATTTTCAAGGTCTAAATTCATATTTGTTCTATTTTCCATTTGCTGCTTTTATAACGGCCTAAAATATATAACAATATTGTAATATTTTACCTATTAACCATCTACTAACCCAATTGTATTATATAATAGTAGGTATTTCTTGCAGACGAAACTGTGATCATAGCAAAGAGTATAGAAGACCTACAACATCTTATCGAAAGCTTAAGTATGAATAGTGATAAGATGGGAATCACTATAAACGCTAAAAAAATGAAGTATATACTAATTTAAAAAAGACCAAAAAATATACATTACCTATTGACAATATGACAATATGACAATGAAATGATTTTGCTAAGGTTATCGCCAACCTTCATTGAAGACGGCACCCAAAGAAGAAGATTGACAATAGGTAATAGAGGCAAATAGGCAAATAGGCTAACAGGCAAATAGAGATTGCCAGATCAGCATTTATACGAATGAAGCCACTCCTATCGTGCAAAAATCTAAATTTAGAGATCAGACTACGTACCATTCGCTGTTATATATTTATTATCAATATTATTATATGGAGCTGAGACTTGGACATTAAAAAAATGCAATTTAAAAAGAATCGAGGCTTTCGAACTCTGGTTATACCGCAGAGTATTAAAAATATCATAGACTGGTAGAATTACAAATAAAGAAATACTGGAGAAGGTTGGTAAAGAAACAGAACTAATCACCACTATACAAACCAGAAAACTGAAATACCTAGGCCACGTGATGAGGGGACCAAAATATGAAATTTTGAGACTCATAATACAGGGAAAGATTCAAGGAAGAAGATCTGTTAGCCGAAGGCAGAACTCATGGTTGAAGAATATACGTAATTTGTATCAATGCAGATCGATTGATTTGTTTAGAGCAGCAAATTAAAAAATAAAAATAGTTATTATGATTGCAAACCTCCGTAGGGAGACGGCACTCTAAGAAGAAGTATTTCTTGAGAGGTTGAATGTGATTCTCTTCATTTTTTTGCAATATCTTATTTATATTTATTTTTCTCATATACTCTTTTCATGTAGCTATCCCAGATTCTTCTTAGGTTTCCTACTCACGTAAGTCATAAAATTGGTCTACTACTATACCTTAATGACTCTCATTTTATATCACAATAGTTCTGTGACGCAAAGCTGAAGCGTGTCCCTATTACATCATTGCGAGTTTCGCATTGAAAGGTATAACCTGTTAGAGGTAATGGATTTTGACAAGACTTAGAGTCATGCCGATACAGTACACAAGTTTACCTGTAATTTGCAAGGTCATAGCTCTTGTCAAAATCCATTACCTATATTGTTTTAAAATAATTTTTCCCTTAGCGGTGCTTCGTTTTATAAGTTTTGCTGATTCCAAGTTACAGTATAATAAGCAGCAAGGTTTTCGGATTAAAAGTGAGTCGTGAGTGTCCTAAAGTTTTACTTTTTATTAGAAGACGTGTTTGCCATTTCAATATCTTAAGTCTAATTTTTTATTTCTTTTTGTTAAGATTTAATTTGGGCTAATGGAGAAAAAAAATATCAACGACAATCAATTTCTTTGGAATCAAAAATTGCAATTTTACATCGCTTCGGAAAAGGATCTACGGCGATTGGAAAATATTTTAATTTAGGCGAATTAACTGTAAGAGCCATTAAGAAGAATGAAGTTGCTATAAGAAAATCTATAATTTCTGGTACAAAATTTAAGCGCCAAATTTTTATCTTACTCAAGGATGTATTATTAGAAAGAACAGAAAGAACCATCGTAAGTAACTTGGATTGAGAAACTAATTCAAAGAAGAATTCCTGTAAGTGGTTATTTAATCCAGAAAAAAGCTCTCGAATTTTATGAGTTAATGAAACAGTCAGAGCCACCAACTTCCACTTCCCAAGCTGGTAAAAAATTTTCAGCTAACAAAGGATGGCAGAATCAGATTTATAAAGAGAAATGCATTTTATAATATCACGTTCACAGGAGAGAGATCTACAGCAGATTAAGAAGCAGCAAAAATATTTCCACAGGAGTTAGCGACAATGATTGAAGATGGGGACTATTGCGCCGATCAAGTATTTAACGCTGATGAAACGGTTTTGGAAAAAAATGCCTAACCGTACTTTCATCGCAAAGGATAAAAAAACTGTAAGGGGACATAAAGTAAGTAAAGATCGAGTAACATTATTACATACTTTGTAGCAATACATCAGGAGATATGATGTTGAGACCGCTCTTAATACATAAATTTCTTAGACCACGTGCTTTAAAAGGCTTTACTTTTAAAAGGTTTACTTTACAAATAAAACAAGAAAACGCAGTTGATGTTAGAAAATTGATAAAAAACATTATGATTTAAACTGACAAGTGTATTGAAGAGTTAAGCTATTTTAAACACGTTTTAGAACGAGCTAACTTATTAAAACATCAACATGCAGACGAAGTTCATAAATAAATAGTTTACTTTCCACAACAATACTAGTAAAATAAACAGGTTCCCCTGTTTTCCTGTTTATCGACACGATATGAATAAATATAAATAGTCACTAAAACGAATAGAAATACGGATCAATTTTGTCCTAGAATAATACAAAAATACAAGTAAAACAAGAAAAAGCATTTGATAACAAGAAAGCTTGGGTGACAACAGCTATTTTTACAGAATGGTTCAATAATTACTTCGTGCCAGAAATAGATCGACCATAGATAAGATTTTTACTCTCAGGCAGCTGCTTGAAAAAGGATGGGAATTCAATAGAACCATTCATAATCTCTTCATAGATTTCCGACAAGCATACGACAGCATTGTCACCTCTTCCTTAATATAATCCTGGAAAAAGTAGTAAGAACCGCACAAATTAGAACAGAACTACTGACAGTAAATGGACCAAAATTACTACTAGCATACGCGGATGACATTGACATTGTAGGAAATACCGTCACCAATGTAAAAGAAACCTTCAATAAATTAGAGAGAGAGAGAGGCAAAAAATACCGGTCTAAGGGTCAATGAAGAGAAAACCAAATACATGTGCATTAACAGACAAAAGAGACGAGATCAAAATGTAACAATAGACCCCTATAACTTTGAAAGAGTGGAGAGTTTTATATATCTCGGAGCGACTATCACCACAGATAACGATATCACGGAAGAGATAAAAGGGAGAATTCAGGCAGCAAACAGATGTATATATAGCCTCCACAACACTATTAAATCCAAGAGCATAACACGAACATCAAAAATCAGGATATATAAAACAGTAATTAGACCGGTGCTCATGTATGGGTGTGAGACGTCGACGCTGACAAAAGCAATGGAAAGTAAACTCAGATGCTTTGACAGAAAAATCCTCAGAAAGATCTTCGGTCCCTATCACGATCCGAATACTAACCAATACCGAATGCCGAACAAATGAAGAGGTCAAACAAATGTATAGTGCTAGCGACGTAATCCAAGAGATTAAATCCCAACGTCTAAGATGGGCCGGCCATGTTCCTAGGCTCCCTAATAACCGCCTTACCAAGTTAATCTGGGAAGAAGTCCCGATAGGGAGAAGGCTTTAGGACGTCCACGAATGCGATGGAGAGATAATATATGGTCAGATTTGAGAACAATGGGGCTAACCACTGACTTAAACATCATGGACGACCGTTCTAGATGGAAGCAGGTTGTGCAGTCAGCCAAGACCCACCCCGGGTTGTAGTGCTACCAGAAGAAGAAGAAGAAGAAATAGAAGCCTATATGAAACTCTCGATTTTCAAGTTTTATTCATTATTGACAATACAGCAAGTCATCTACACTTAGAACATCCAAACGTTCAAATAGTACTTTTTACGCCCACTATAACAAGCCTTATTCAGCCATTAGATAAATGCATAATTGCAACGTTTAAAAAATATTACACAAAGTCAAATTTCAAATCCATCGTGAGTAAACTAGAAAATGAGCCCTTAACAGTAAAAGACGTGTGGAAGCAATTTTCTATTTTTTATTGTTTGATTCATGTTGCATCTGCTTCCGCTCAAAT